>QBDW01006392.1:0-25628 GCA_003261595.1 Maconellicoccus hirsutus | reverse complement strand
AAACCTTCAAGAATAGAATGAAACCGACCACCGATCTCAATTTTCAATATTTCGAGGGAATTTCGATGTTTTAAGTAAAGAATTTGACAACTTTAAACCCTCTCCTGTAAAATTATGATTTTGGCCAAGTGGTCCCTTTTCGTATGCGCCCTCACATATAGTCTATCTTTTTTACTTATTCTCCACCCCTCAAATCACAACGATATTTCACAGGTAATGCTCAAAAGCAAAGTTGCAATAACATCTCTGAGAAAAATCTCTTCTAGTCATGAAATATCAAACCGGTTGAAAAAATGAATAGGACAAAACATTGATATTTTTGACGCTCTACAACTTTTGTTTGAAACATTTTTCTCTATCTCTTATTTGCTGGGGTCATCGGTTTTCCATGACTGTACTTTTTCATCACGATTTTGACAAGAATATCGGCTGCCAGCAGTGAAATATCGAACCGGTTGCAAAAATGATTTTACGAAATTGAACCATTTTTGACGCTCTGCAACTTTTGTTTGAAAAATTTTTTCATATCTCTTTTTTCCAAGGAGTTATTGATAACTGGTTGAGAACCGCTGGACCGGTTGCAAAAATTTATTTTTCATCATCACCACACTGGACCGTAGTTTTTGATTCCAACATAATAACATACCCTTTCCATTTAAATTTCTCGAGAAAAAACACGTTTTATGGTCAGTGGGACACCCTGTATGTAATCCAAAAATTTTTGATCCCCTCATAGAATGCGCCTCACAGGAGAAAAGTATAAAACCGATGGATTTTTTTCGCTATCATCCCCAATCAAAAATAAAAGATACTGTGTGGGATTTCTGCGACACACTGTATATGTTTGGGAAGACTTCTATTTATGGCTGAGACAGTGGATTTCATTTCAATTTGTTCCATATATTCTCTCCATGACTTTAATTCTGTAAAAACTGTAGAAGTTTCATTGTGGAGAAATTAGCCATAAAATCGAGCCGTGTTCTCAAAATCTTTGCGATAAAGTTCGTCAAAATTCGACTCCTGCTGCATCGGCATGAATAATGCAGAAAATCCTGAAAATATGTATAGATGTTTTGTGAATCTTATTTCTGTCAACTTTTCCTGGTTACTTCAATATCCATCTTTTCAGCTAAATTGACAGCTCTATCAAAAATATCGTTATAATTGTTTTCGTTACTACGTAAATCACGTATAGCAGCTGAAGTGTTCGCTTAGGCCGTCGTCTTTGCAAGGAATATGTAAAATATCGTTCAGATAAAGAAATAAAAAAATCGACAGATGCACGAAGAAATTCTGAAAATTCAACAACGCGCAGAAAAATTTCACTTACCAGCAAACAACAGAACCAATCGAAATGTAAAAATGCACAAATTCCATGAACTCGAGATATCTGGAAAAAAAACCAAACATACAAATTAGCTGAAATTTTGTTACATTGCCGAAAACACACTTTCGAATAGATTCCAAGAAATGCATCAACGACGAAATTGTAATCCCCATGTATTCTCTTTCTAAGAAGACCTCACAAAAATTCTGGCGAAAAATTCAAACCCACAGCGCGTAAATCGTAGGCCGCATATTAGTCTTAATTTACTTGATTATCTTTCACCAAAAGAATGCGGTATGTGGGGTTCACTTAAGGCGAAATATTTCGTAGTCTGCGATGGCAAACTTAAACTATCTTCGCCTCGAGAAATATGTACAAAGTCTAAATATTTACGCGTGTAAAATTTCACAAAAACTACCTTAATACAACCCTATCGTGGAATACCATAAAACGCATTGAAATCAATTCGATATTTTGGGCGAGGTTATAACACGGGAAGAGGATAGTTTTTGGGGTACATGCGTAAACCGGAATGCTCTTCATTCTTAAGTAAGCAAATATGTGCAGATTATAAGTTATATAAAGATATTAATCGTATGAGCCAAAAAGCAAGATAATATGTTGGGTAAACTGAGATTCTGCGATGCATTCAATATGCCATTTTTATCTTCGAATTTACCTAAATCCAAAATGTACCTGAATCAAGATAAAAGATGAGAATTACTTCGAGGCAGTGAGTTTAAATAATACATATTTAAATTGGATCAAAAATCTAATATGAGCCTTATTAACATGAATATGTTTTTATACAGAGGATTAACAAATTATAAAATCAAGGAGGAATTTAGAAGCACATCTCTTCTTCCTTTCCGGCACCAACCACCGTTATCGGACGGTTTATACAGCACTCTTCATACTCTAAAAAAATCAATCCCCATCACTCGATAATTTCTACACGCTCTTTCACATAACAAACAATTCATTGAAAACAATTTGCTTTCATTTGCATCAATTTGTTACACATGACTGTATACTCCGTGCACACAAATTTTTCCAAACAATCACTGCCCGCATCACCGACATTCGAACCATTTAATTAAAAGCATCGTCGAGTTCGAAATAATTCCATCGAGAGGCGGCGAAATTTTAATATCATAAAACTTGAATAACGTGCCGCGAAAACAAGAGGGTTAACCATAAGCCCTATACGAGGATCCACTTTAAAATGTTGTCATTTAAAGCCTAAAAATTTCCCGAATAATTTACATCTCGGTAATGTTTTCAAATACACTTGAAACGTACCATTATACGGAGTACAGGACGGCAAAAAAGGGGGGAAACTTAGCATTTATTAGAAATCACCCTCGTACGTATATCCATCGATGGTTAAAACCAGAATTATGCGATATTAAAACAGCATCGTTGATGATAAAGAGGTTCGCTTGGTATATACGTCGAAACCGAAATAAACACTTTGTCAATCATTTATTGTTGATTTTATTGTTATATAAAATGCGGTGATTTATACGCTTTATTAAAAACAGCCTACAAATGTATTACCCTCGAATGACATTTGTTTATTCTGTATAAATTGCGTTTTAAATGTAGGCTTGCCTCCTTATTCTGGCGCGTCTTCGTTTTATGTTCGATTATACGGAAACGTCATCGAATATGAATTAAAAGTTTCACCGTTTTAATCGAAGAATAGATATGAAAAAAAGATGAAAATGTGATAGCTTTTGTTACCATCGCTATGTAAACATCCCTTTTGGAGTCTACAACGGTGCGAAATACCTAGTACCTACAAAAAGACTTTTGTGGGCTATTATAGACATTCGAATAATTTATAGTTTTGCGAATTTTCGCAATACACGGTGTCCAGTAAATCTGCGGGCGGTTGAAACGAGATACGAAAAATCCAACAAGGGAACCACTCAAGGTGTCCGGCTTGGATTTAAACGGGAGTTAGATTTTTGGAAAGAGCATATCAGAAAACCCCCTAAACCAAAATTTCAGCTGACCAAGTTGACTTTTCGATTTTTGGCGAATTTTTGAAATTTAAAAATTACAAAATTTCTATTAAAAATAGAGAGTTGAAAGAAAAAATCTTGAAAAATAATTTTAAACCTCGCAAAAACTACTTTCTCACTAATTTGGAGCAGATGAATCCAAAAATCGGTTCGGCGAACCGTTCTGGAGCCTCCAGCGCAATTTTCAACCTTCTCCAGGAACTTTGAAATGCTCCAGAATGTGTGCATTTGAGATTGGGCAGCTAAAAACATGGTTCTCTCCTATTCCCGACCTACTTATCCCCTTTCGACCACATTTCCGGAAAATTCCAGCCGAACACTTGGAGTGAGTTTCCCTGGACCATTTTTTTTCATAGCGAAGTATCACGAATTGAAAAAAATCCGTATTTCGTTGACGCATGCTGGAATCGACTAAAAATAGTTTTCTCCCCAATTTGCACCCGCAGGATTCGAAAATCGCATCGGCGAACCGTTCTGGAGGCTCCAGCGTAATTTTCAACTTTCTCCAGGAACTTTTAAATACTCTAGAATGCGTGCATTTTAGATTGGCCCGCTAAAAATATGGTTCTCTCTTATTCCCGACCTACTTAACCCCTTTTGACCGATTTTTCAGAAAATTCCAGCCGAACACCTGGAGTGAGTTTCCCTGGACCATTGTTTTCATAGCGAAGTATCACGAATTGAAAAAAATCCGTATTTCGTTGACGCATGCTGGAATCGACTAAAACATAGTTTTCTCTCTAATTGGGACCCGCAGGATTCGAAAATCGCATCGGCGAACCGTCCTGGAGCCTCCAGCGGGATTTTCATTTTTTTTCAAGAAATTCAAAGTGCTCCAGAATGCGTGCATTTGAGATTAAACAGCTAAAAACTTGGTTCCCTCTTATTTTCGACCTACAAAACCGACTTACTACATTTCCGGAAAATTCCAGTCGAACACCTCCAGTGGATTTTCCTGAACCAGTTTTTCACAGCGAAGTATTACGAACTGAAAAGAAATCCGTGCTTCGTCGACGCATGCTGGAATCGACTAAAAAATGACTCGAATTAGGGGGAAAACTATTTTTCAGTCGATTCCAGAATGCGTCAACGAAATACGAATTTTAAATTCCTGGAGAAAAATGAAAATCACGCTGGAGGCTCCAGAACAGTACGCCGACGCGATTTTTGGATTCAGCGGGTCCAAATTCGGGGGGAATTAGTTTGAGCGCGATTCAAAATAATTTTTCAAGATAATTTTGTTTTCAATTCTCTATTTTTAATAGAAATTTTGTAATTTTCAAATTTCAAAAATTCGCCAAAAATCGAAAAGTTGATTTGGTCAGCTGAAATTTTGGTTTAGGGGGTTTTTTGACATGCTCTTTCCAAAAATCCAACTCCCGTTTGAATTCGAGCCGGACACCTCGAGTGGTTCCCATGTAAGAGGGACGAGTCTCATTTTAAGACGCATCCACCACAAAGATTACTCAAGATAACTACTTCTGATGATGAAAAAAATAAAAAAGTGAAGCTCAAAATTCAGCAGAAGATACTGAAAAACAAACTATTTCTGAATTAGCTACCACGGCCCACCGACCTCATTCATCCCTTGTAAAACATCCTACAGGAACTCGAATTATGCAACCAGAATTCCATCAATTCTACCTTTGATTTACTAGCGTAAACCAAGTTATACATATTCTGAGACCTCAACGCATATCCACGGCACGCGTCTCGATAATGGGAAAATTTTCAGACACGCGAAGACACCGAGAGGCGGGAGGAAATCCGAAAATTAAATTCGACGCCGGTTTTTCGCGCCTCCGTCGCCGTCGTTTATTCCAATTTAATCCCGAGCGATATCAAAGACCGAGGAATTTTCGCAGCTGAAAGAACGGGGTAATAAGTGGTACAAATCCGAACCCGCAAACTGATGCCAGAAAAACGTGTCATACGGTTCAATAAGTATGTTTACTTAAACCACGCCGCCCGAGAAGCGGGCGTCGGGCGCGAACAGATTCTCAAATTCACACGACGTAATTTTTTCGTCTCTCGTAGCTTTAGAGCACCCGGTACAACGCTGGTTATACGTATGATGTAAGAAGGCGGTATTAACGATGTTTTACCAACGAAGAAATGAACCATATACGAAGGTTACCTAAATAATAGCCCAACTGGCACGCATGATATATTACAGGAAAATTTTCGTCGAAAAAAAAACTACTATAACGAGGTACGAACACGCCCGTTTAGGTTGACACAACGAATTGCCTCTTTATATCCTTTTCTGCTCGAAATGAATGAACTAACAGCTCCAGAAAATGATAATGGCATGATACATATATATATCGTGGCTACATATAAAATGCCATTCCACTATACGTTCCGTTCTATTATTTACATTTCTTCTTACACAGGGTTTTGCGACTTTTTTCATCCCATTGCCTGCCTCCTCTTCCTTGCCTCGACGCTATTATGTAACACGTCGCCCATCTCTACGGAATTCCAAACAAGTCAACCGCAAAGTTTAGAAGATAAATAAACACATTAACAGGGCTTGAGATTCGTGAGAAAACATACACGAGTTATTCTTGAGATGTTCATTCGCGCTAAAGAAAAAGCCACCGCGTGCACAGGTGATGTTTGTATATGACTTTTTTCCCTTCATCTCCTCGCATCTCCGCCTCTCTTTCTATCTTAGCCGTTTATTCATCTCGATTGGTGTTTTTTTTTCTCGCTTTTTCGTTTCGTCGAATAACTCGTAATGCTAAATTTCATTCAAGAATGTCTCCATTTGTGCTCGATGATTTATGCGATTACGGACACGATTACGAAAAAGAACTCCCCCTTTGGTGATTTTCCAATGTCTAAATAAATCTTCTAAATCAAAGGTTGCGGTTTAACGTGAACAGGTTAGCGGAGGTGCGAATCGTGGTATTTGAGATGGCGTGTTTACCTAGATTTAACGCACCGTGATATTCCTAAGGCATTAAAGGCGATTGAAATGCAACTATGAATGATGGTTGTAACTTTTGGGCGATAAAACACGACGACAAAGGATAATAAAACGCTTTTTCCGTTTGTAACATTTCTACGATAGGAAATAAAGAAATCATCACATTTCATAGAATGGGTAATTGGTAATTACTGGTAATTACAAATCAGCGAAAGAAGTACGAAAACTCGCTAGAGATGAAGGGTGCGGGGGGGGGGTTACAGGGAAATATTCAAATTCAGAGTAAAGACGTTGAAAATTTTTCCAATTTCTCTTCGCTCACCAAATGAAATATGTTGCTCAAAAAAGGTTTTTAAATTTTTTTTTCATTCCTTGCCATGAAAAAAGTCTGAGAAATTTCAACAGGGTTTCAAACTTTAAAATTCATTCATCTCGAAATGTTAAAAAAGTGACCTAACTGGCACTTTCCCCGGACTCTTCATATGCATAAACACATTTCATAATGATAGACATGATGATGACATGTCAGATGATTATTTTGTCGCTCTCAAACGTGTAATGCATTGTATGTTCATGTTTAACAAAAAAAATATAGTCTTTTCATGTCATAATAACATGTCATATATGACGTGAAATGGTTATGAGTGACCATCTCAATATTTACATGTCATCATAACGTGAACAGATGACACGTCATTAATGTGGTAACGTGTAATAGTCATGAGTGACATGAAATCATGTCATGGTATATTGTGATGACGTGTCTAATGAAATGATATGATGACAAGTTATTGTCATGGTGATGTGTCATGGTGATAACTATGATAAGTGACAAGTAATTACGCCGTGGTGACATGTCGAGACGACATGTCATGGGACAAGTCGACGTGGTGATATGTGATGATCATGTTATGATGACATGTTATGGTGATGAAGTTTAATTTTATTTGTATATATATATTTTTTTTCATATCCTTTTTTATTAGTTTTATTTAAAATAAATTTAATTATTAGAGTAAATTTAATTTATTTAATTTTTATTAACAAGATTAGTTCTATAATTTTAATCATTTTATTTTTAATAAAAATAGCTTTATTTTTTTTGCAATAATAACATGTCATATATGACGTGAAATGATTATGAGTGACCATCTCAATACTTACATGTCATCATAACGTGAACAGATGACACGTCATTAATGTGGTAACGTGTCATAGTCATGAGTGACATGTAATCATGCCATGGTATCGTATTGTGAAAACGTGTCTAATGACATGATATGATGACAAGTCATTGTTACAGTGACGTGTCACTGTTATGAGCGTCATATGATGGCAAATTACGTCTCATGATGATGATTGTTGTTGCGAAGTAACATGAAAATGTCATACTGTATTACGGACTTGTACGCAAATTGATGCCTATGGCTTCATTTTTGCTCTCTTTTTTTGACTCTTTGAGAAAAAACAGTGTTTTACAAAAAAGAAGGCACTCATTCAAGTAAAAGTGCGCACTTTTTGAGAAAAAAAATGCATCATTCGACAAAAAAGAGTGTATCCTTTGAATACCTCTCTTCAATTAAATATCAACTATTACGATACAATTCGACACACTTTCGAACTAGTAGTGGACTTGGGTAAATGCTGCTGAAACCGAATCCGTAAAACCAATAAAAACCACGACGACCGTTTCGAGAAATACACCCGAATGATCTTCGAAGCGATACAGAATGAAGATGAAAGACCTCCGCGTTTACCTTCAGCCACATAACTGTTATAACAAAACAATCTTTACGCTAACTCTTTCAATCGAAATAAAAACGTCACCGTCGTATACCGCAATTCTTATTGTATTAATTGAAAACCCATCTCACACCACGAGAGCATTTCTACATTACACATAAGTCAACTACCATTACGACACTGGACGCGTTTCGACTGCATACAGCACCGAATCAACATAACAAAAACACCATTTTTACCACAAAAACTTCCAACTCGGTGATGTCCAGCTGTTACACGATGGTGTAACTTTGACGTTTGATTGTTCCACATCTTTCAGTACTACATCGTCAATGTGTGGACCAGAAAGCAAGAGAGAAAAAAACCTGGACCATTGAACGAATGTTACTTCATTATAACACAGTTTTAATGGTATTAGAAAAGAAAAGGTTACTCGGTGGGTAATCGATTATTCAGTTAAGGAAACAACAAAAATACTCTTTCCAGTATGTATTTCCTTTCACCAATTCAGACGCTGGTTTTATCCACCGTGCAGCGCACCATACGCACACACCGAATAGTTTTTTTTTCCATCGATGTGGATATTATGCACCGCGGGATTTCTCGCTTTCAAAGTAATCGCTACCAGTTCATAGATGTTGTAAAACTGCCACGCATTGATATATTTTCCATTAATTAGCAAAAAAAAAGAGGCAAGAATCGAAAATTACACAAGTTGACCGGTAGAATCTCCTATTATCAATACACATGTAAATCAGCGGAGTTATAAACCTCCCGCGAAGCACCATCGATAAAAAGGTAGCAGGAAATTTTTTCAAAAGATTCGATAACTCGAAAAAATACCTCTTTATTCGCAGAGTCCCACGACCGTTGTTTTAGACTTCGATATTGAAATGAGACTTTTTCAATATGTGACATCACAAGAGCTACGTGGAAAAATATCGTGTTGCGAAATTTCCATTGTTTGGGATTTAGAGTGAGACATCTTATTTCAAGAGAAACTCCGTTAATCACCGTTGCAGGAATTTTTTGCAATAGTTTTGTAGTTTTTTGTCTCGTCCATTCATTGTGTCATCGTGTATACGTAACGGTTGAAAATCCACGTGTGATTTTTCAACACCTGAAAAAGGTCGCGATTGACTAGATAAGTTGGAAATTCTACCACCATGTCGAGTTAGAGAATCCAAAAAATTACCATTAAAATAGGCAAAGAAATACAAACAGAAAAAAACAATCGAAATTCGAGCAATTCAGGAGAAAAAATTCGTAATGATTTTTTATTCCTGTAAACATAAATCTTCTGAGATCTGCTGACACTCACTTTCAACACTTCCAAGAGGGGGCAAAATAGTTATAAAATCGATTTCACAGAGATTGTTGAATAGTAAACTTACGGTGAGCGCTCAATGTGGCCAACATTTGAACTGTTTCGGTTTTGAATGACATCACTGGCCTGAGAACCTGGCCACAGCATTGAGGCGATTCCGCGAATTATTAAAAAAAACACAAATTATTGAATGAAATCTCACGAGGAAGAAAATTAAATTATTGGCACCTTGAATTACTAGTGATGGGAACTATTGATAGTTTTGTACTATCGATAGTACCATTTCGATATTTTTTTACTATCGATAGTCCGATACTATCGGCATCAAACTATATAATGAAAAAAAAATACAAATTTCACACAGATTGCTTAATTTTTTTTTTTTACAAAACACGTAAAAACATTATTTCTAACTCATAAGATTAAAGAAAAAATTGATAATGAATTTTTATTCCTCATTCTGGAAAAAAAGTCGAAATTTAAATTCAAAAAAGTCAGCATTTGAACATTTTTATTCTTAGCTCGTTCAGGTTAAGACGACATCGCGCACTGTGATGTGATCAGTTCGGCCGATGAGATCGATAAACTTAAACATTAAACTCAAACTCACAAACTGAGAACCGAAAGTCGTGTGATCAGTTGGGCCGACGAGATCGATAAACTTAGAACATTAAACTCGAACTGAGAACTGAAAGACGAAAATGATAATAAATATTAAATAATAATCTTAAATTCTGAAATTCATTCTATTCAAATTCAAACTGCTTTCCATGTGCTTTTCGCCACTGTTGCCAAAATGAAACTATCGATACTATCGAAGGAAACTATCGATATTTTGATACTATCGTTGGATCGAATACTATCGATAGTTTCGACTATCGATAGTTTCAACTATCGATAGTGCTATCGATATTGATACATCACTATGAATTACCACTTTTTTTTTTTGTTTTTTGGAGCACTTTTTGAAAAGCCTGAACTGAGACTAAGCCATTTTGATGTTTATTAATTAAGTAAAAGTAAATTTTTTTCTATTAAAAAAATTATTGGATTATTATGAATCAAAAATTTTAGTTAAAAAATTTTGTTATAAAAAGTATTTAAAAAATATAATTAAAAGGATAGTTTAAAATTAAAGGATCGAAAATTGTAAATATATTACATATTTATAATAATTATAAAAATTTGCATTTATTGAATTATTTAAAAATTTAATTATAAATTTGAAAAAAAATTTCAAATAAAAAATACAAAAAAAATATATTTAATAAATAAATTAAAAATCAATGGTACTGGACAAGCCGATCATCGAAATATCTTCCTTAGAAAACACAAAATAATTGTGTAGTTTTTTATGACGTAGGCGATTAATTGTGATGAAAAAATCGTTTTTTATTTAAATGAAATATAATTTCATTTAGGTTTTCTTTTACAAGATTTTAAAAAAATCAGAAAAATTATTTTTACAAAAAAAAATCACGGCATATATGCAAATGAGAAAACAATTAAAAAGAACAAAATATAGCAGCTATGTTCAATGAGTATATGGATTTTTTAATGAGGTATCAAGAAAAAATGCAGATTTACGCGGGAGTCACACTTAGTGATATTCACTAATACCTCATTTTATTGAAAAAAAACAGTTGTTACAGCCTCTAGTTGCAATTATTTTGCTTCTAATCATATAAGCACTTATTTCAACTGAAAAAAACGTTCAATCAACATATTGCATACCTTTGGTTTTAAGGGGCGGTTCAAAATATTGTAATCAAACCTATGTAGTTTTATTTATTTTTTCCAAATTCAAACATGCCTAGCCCCTTTAGTTATTGAGATAGGCAAATTGTGTATAACACATTTTTGGTCACATTTCTCCCCCTCCCCACAAACGAATCTATCACTTTATTCGGTCATATAAATTTTTTTTATTTCAATTTTTTTTCATAAATCGGAAATTTTTTGAAAAATTGTGTAGCCGGCAAATAAATTGTTAGCAAATTGTACCGACCGGCAAGCTTTCCTTGAAGGTCAACTGCTCCTTTTTCAATCGCACGTAGCTCGGAATCTAAGCCAGTTACATCAATTCTTAATATATGCATTTTGTAGAGAATTTAGTGGGTTTTAATTTTGAACTGAACTATTTTTTTGATAAAACCAGTTTTCACTAAGATATAAGCGAAAAACCGATCTTAGGGGGCTTAGATCCACAAAAAAGGGAACTTGCAAACATGACATTTGTCCCGGAGTGAAGCATGTTGTAAATTGCTCACCTGTAATTAGCTGAGACATTGATTACCAATCAGGAACAGTAATGAGGTTTGTTGTTCCTCTTCAAAGCAAATAGGAGATCACAAATTCATTATCCACATTTCTTCACATATTCTACGCTGCAACAATTAATACAATCATTCATAATTGAATTATTGCAATGAAAAAATCTCCACATATTCATAAAAATAATGGCACTTGAAAAAATATCAATTTCGTTTCACCCCTGAATATACTCCATATTCATCGTTCATCTTCCAGCTAAACCCACATGTATCATTCTATTGGCTACGCGGCTTTCGAGCCGGGGAAAATCACAAAAATTCGGTCTCTTCCGCCATTGAAATTAAGGCTTATAGAAGCAATTACCGGGCTATTGATGGTTATCTTGTATTTGAAGGACTGTTATCATTGAATACATAAATGGGGACGTAGTACGGTTCTAACGGTGTTTCGCGTTTTCGTCGCATTTAGCGCTACTTCCCAAGGGTCTCGTATCCTACCCTTCTATTACGTATGAGACTACGAGTACACCTAACATAGCGAAGAAATCCCTTCGCGTAGCATTGGCATAATTATATCGTACATAATTTATGCACAACCGATCGATGTTAAATCTCAATCGTCATCGCTTGCGTTGAACAGCATGCAAAATGTTAAGAATGTAATAACAATCTAAAACACGTTGTACCGATAAATTATCGTTTTTTCGGTATCCTTTCGCTCATAACGCGTATAAAAACGATTTTCCGCTTATATTAGAAACGTGGCGCGAGTTTTTAACCCGATCGCTGGATCCGAGAGCTTATTCATTGTCAGCTTTGTCCACGCCATCATACACGTCCGATAGGGGATGCAAATCGTTTCGTTTTAAATTGTTTCTAATCCGAGAAACGATCCGTATTCGTATACGGACTAATGTTAATCTTTTTTCATCGTATTTGGTCTCCACCCTGTGCGTACCATCGGCTACCATATCTATATTGTTCATAGGGTCAACTTTGCACACCGCAGTACGGCGCTTTGTTTGAAAAATTTTTCTCAACGGCACCATTAATTTATAGTCCAACTATACGCGATCCTATTAACGTGACAGCTGATCAAGGGAGCAGATATAACGGTGTTTTGTGTGTAAAGTCGCCGCCGGCATCGTCCGCACATAAATGAATATCGTGCTGGAAAAAAATTCACTCGCGTGTGCCAACATCGTACTTTCGTGGAAATTAAACCTAACGGTGGAAAGTTTTTTCCAACTTGCCAAAAAAAAATCCCAGCTACGACACCTTTTAAAAAACGAATGAAGTGATACCAGACGTGATGAAATTACGCGTTCGAAATTCGCGTTTTTTTTTTCGCTGAAGTTAGGCACTTGTTTATGCGAATCATTTTTCACCGACTTGGCCTTATAAATACAGTTCGTTATTTTTATATTAAGTATTTATACAGGGTGCTTCGAAAAGTTATCAAATAATGAGGTCGCGTTTTCGGCGAAACATTATGCAATAAAGTATACAAAACTATTTAAGATTTTAGTTGTTATATTTATCCAACTCTAAATTTATTCAGAGCTTAAATAAATGCAAAAGAAACACCGCATGAGGCCATCGAATGAGCAATAATTTCTACGTGATATTCCAAAAGTCGATAATCGTTAACTGGACAATGCCCGAATTGGTTTTATTCACAAGCGTGTCACAAAGATAAGAATTCTTCCACGAGTTCACATGTCAGTTAACAAGGAGTCCAGAATCATTACGAGAACTCACGGAAATGCATTAATAGCTTCTGGAGTGGACGGTGAAGATTACAAGAAATTCGCGGAGTTCTTTAGAACATGTAAATTCACGACTGAGTTCCGTGAACGTGAATCACATCCTTTCCTCAAAGTGCCCGAAAGGGTGAACACATCTGAGTGGAATCATTTCCAGAAAAACTCGACGTATCTTGGATTTCCACATTAAATACGAGTTTTTAATTTGATAACATTTCTAAATTATTCAAGAAAAATGATACAAAATTCTCTAATCGATTGCCCAATGAAGTTTTAATATTTCTTTATTTTTTCATTATTTTTTGTATTTCTTAATTATTCAAGAAAAATGATACAAAATTCTCTAATCGATTGCCCCATGAAGTTTTAATATTTCTCTACTTTTTTCATTATTTTTTGTAAACACCCTATGGAGGATTTTTTGCCAAAGGCCTGAAAAAAAATTCACGTCACTCCCACATGCAACTTTTTCCACGCTACGTTTGATATCTAAATTGAAGGAAACATTTCCGTGGATTTTTCCAATGCCGTCCTGTTTAATTTTTACAGACGTAAAAAAAACCATACACGAAAGTTTTTTTTCAAAATACCCGGTAATTTCGTGCGGGTATCGATTTCAAGTCGGAAAAGGCGTATTAGCTTTTAGCATGTGACCTTATCTCGTGTCGACCGAATCGATCAACGTTGTTCATGAACGCGTAAAAAAATACGACAAATGATTCATCGAAGGGAAAAAACGCCATCCGCGGGAATTTTTTGCTTGGGTATTTCGTCGTCGGAGATATGTTTTGTTGGATGGCCTTTCAAAACCGTACCTTTTCTGGCCTTCGTGAAGAAACGCCAACGAAATTGGAATCCTATTAAAAAACAATCTTTTTCACAAAACCACATAGAAATAAGGATGTAGGCAACGAGTCCAATAAAAGTGAGGTCATTATCGAAAACCTTTTTCTAGGTCGCAATCACGCCGAAACAAAACAAATTTTTACGACGAAAACTATTTTACAGCATCGGGGTAATGATTTACAATTGGTTTTGATATAACGAAAGTGATGTCCTTTCGAGAAAACAAATAAAAAGTCGCTATTTCGAGCAGATTTTTTTATAACATATTTCCTGTGACACAAAGGTCCATTTTTTCGCCTGACACGATTTTTGTTTTAATTTTTGAAAAAAAAGAAAGTTACGTATTAACCCGTTCGGCCAAAGAATTAAATACGCTTTTAAAATACTCTTTCAGTTTTTTTTTCCGTCAAGGTGTGACTCACGGTGATTTTTTTTTAGCCTAGAATCGATAAATAACCGAGAATATTGTTTGGAAACGTTCAGCCACATCGAACCATCGAGTATAGATGTTCCGTTAAGTTTCCCGATGCCCTCGTATTTTTCCAAATCTTCGAGTATTTGTTTACATAGAATTACCATAAATAAGGGTAAATTTCGTGTAGCCCGTTTTACCCCAAATTAGCGCCATCGCCGTTTCCTTGGCCAACGCAACAGGCCCGATTCGCTTTCCTCTTGGTCAAATACAAGTGTGAATTTGATAATCCGCCGCAATATGTTTAATTGTACGATTAGCGACCGCGGCAATCGAATTATTTTACCCTGTTTTCACATTAGTGATCACTTCAGTTTACATCTGGCGTGTCTCATTTGGCCGAATCGATCCCATCAACGGGCTTTGATCGGTGAAACGACGATAATGCCTTCGTATTTTCACGCATTTAATGAAAATACAATTCTTTGATACTATTAATTTTTCGAAAGGGTTCATTTATCGGTGTGATGTGGTGTGAACGCGATCCCACCAACGTAGCTACCTTCTGAAGTGGTTTCAATCGTTTACTATCACAAAAAATAACATTGTCGAATTTTTTTTACAAATAAATATACGACACGTTTTACTCTTTGTTTTTTTTTCTTCGAAATACTATCTTTATAGTCCCAATAAAATGTGATGAAATGAAAAATGAAAACTGATAAATTCGAGCGATCCCTTCATCTACTTGTTGACCAGCGGCATATTATAACTTCCAAAATGAAAATATTCAAACCTCTTTTACAACTAAAAACGTTGCTTTGTTTACAACTAACATCAGGACACGTTCCCGGTTATTTAGCTTCCTTCAACGCTTTTTGATACTCACCTCCACCCCAACCCTAGATCACAGATAACAATTCAACATTATTTTTCAAAAACCTCGCTTAACTCATCTCCCATCCCTTGAAATTCATTCAAATCATAATACATTTGTTTAAAATTGAAAAAAAATTATACAAGTAGCTCAAACTTGATAAAAAGTTTGCTTGAAATCACACAAAACTGTCAAAATATTGTTAAAATTGTTCAAAGTTTTTTTTAGTATTTGTTTGAAATTGCATAAAAATTGTACAAAAGAATTAAAGTAATAAAATGATTGCTTAAACTTGCAAAAAAATTGCCAAAATGATGTTAAAATTGTTTAAATGTAATATTTAGAATTGCAAAGTGGTCAAAATGTTGATAAAATATTTTAAAATTGCCAAAATGTTGTTAAATTGCTCAATATTAGCTCAAAATTACATGAAAGCTGTTCAAATGTTGCTCAAATTGGTTAGAGTTAATCAAAATTTGCACAAAATTACAAAAAAGTTGTACAAAATGATTACAATTTGCTTAAAATAGCAAAAAAATTGAGAAAAATGATTAAATAAATGAAAAATTAGGTTAAAATTGCTAAAAACTATCAAAATTTTGTTGAAATAATTCAAAATGGATCATAGTTTTTTTAGTATTTGTTCAAAATTGCATAAAAATTAAACAAAAGAATTAAACTAATGAAATAATTGCTTAAACTTGCAAAAAGGTTTTCAAAATGTTGATAAAATATTTAAAAATTGATCAAAATTCGTTTAAAATTTCTACACATTCCACAAAATTGCCAAATGTTAATAAACTGCTCAATATTTGCTCAAAATTACATGAAAGCTGTTCAAATGTTGCTCAAATTGGTTAGAATTAATCAAAATTTGCACAAAATTGCCAAAAAGTTGTACAAAATGAATAGAATTTGTTCAAAATAGCACAAATTGCTAAAAACTATCAAAATACTGTTAAAACATTTCAAAATGAATCGTAGTTTTTCTAAAATTGCTTAAAATTGCACAAAATTGTCAAAATGTTGAAATAGTTTAAAATTGGTTATAATTTTTTGAAATTGCTTAAAAATGCACAAAATTGTTGATCAAATTGTTTGAAGATGTTCAAACTGCACAACTTTTGCGCAGTTTTGATAAAATATTGAACAACTTAAACAATTTTAACATTTTGCATAATTATAAATAAATTTTGTTCAATTTTAATCTGTTGTAACGACATTTTGATAAATTTTTATATAATTTTGCACAAATATTAATCAATTTTGACAACATTTTGAGGATTTTATGCAATTTCAAAAAATTATAACCAATTTTAAACTATTTTAACATTTTGATTTTTTTGAAATTTTAACCAAATTTTTCACTTATTTGATCATTTTGCCCCACTTTTGTGCAATTTTGAGCAAACATTAATCATTTTTAATCAATTTTAACATTTTTACAAATTTGTGCAAATTCAAATAAATTTTCTTCAATTTTAAACAATTTTAGCAACATTTCAACAGTTTTTATGCAATTTTGAGCAGACAGTTCTAACCAGTTTTAACAACATTTCCATCCTTTTAATGTAATGTTGAAAAATATTGAACAATTTTAGCATTATTTTAACAATTTTGCGCAATTTTAAACAAATTTTAATCAATTATAAACTATTTTAACAACGTTTCGATAGTTTTTTGCACTTTAAACCAAATCTTCCATCAATTTAATCATTTTGCACAACTTTCGCGCAATTTTAAACAAATTATGCTCAATTCTAAACTGTTTTAACAATATTTTGATAGTTTTTTGCAATTTTGACTAGATTTTCCATGAAATTAATCGTTCTGCACAACTTCTATGCAACTTTGAGCAAATATTGATCAACTTTAAACAATTTAAGCAACATTTTGACAATGTTGCGAACATGATTGTAAATTCCACGTAGACGTATTTCCATAGATCTACCCGTTTACCATACCACTTCCAATTAAGCCATTAATTATACGGCCAATTTCCCGAAAAGCCTTTCATCTGAAAACCTTGATGAATCTCAAATCAAAAATCACCACCAAAGACGAAAAACAATAAAGGAACGAAATCGCAAACGTATCGTATCGTATACAATTCATCAACCCTCATCCTTCGCCGTAGCTTTTGACCCATTCGATTGAAAATGCACGCGCCAAACTACGTCAATAGTTGGCGTGTTATTTAACATCGTATCGGAGTATTTACAAAATGCGTGCATTTTCGTTTTGCTCCAGCGAGAAAGATAAATATCTATACCGAGGCAAATGTACCTTATTGTATATTGAAATCAAAACGGTAGGAAAATTAAAGTTTAGCTGCACTTTCCGGTAAATAGTTTCGAAAATTCGTATTACCATAGTGTTAGTAAACGGTTTCAGTGTTTCGGTTGATGTGGGCTTGATGTTGCCAATTTCCTGCGTTATAGCACTCGATTGATTTCGCATTGAAACGAATGTTGCGGGCAGCAATTTTATTTTATCGTACTCGCTTCCCACAGTAACACTGCATAGGAGTGCCTAAAATTAACCTTTATGCAACCAGCATTTGTTGTTTTGCGATTTTTAACCGATATTTCGCGGTTTCAAGTAATTAGTTTTACGTTTAATTGAGGGGAATTGAAATGAGCGACTTTGAAATTAGTTTTTCCCGATATTAATAATGAAATGTTTTCATGCGAGAGAAAATCGCCTTGTTGAGTTTTCAATAAAGGCTCGTAAATTGATGGGATAAATTATAAAAATAGAAAGCCATCAAAATGTACTTTCTTTCTGGTTTTTTGATTATGAAAATGGTTTTATTCGAGATGCTCAACTTTTACGGATCAAGTTATGAGTACAATACTTCACAGAAGTCATCTCTTCTGAAAATGCTCATTTCTGAGTAAAACATAATTCTCTTCATTATTCAGGAGCAACACGAAATAAAATACTCAATTCGCGAATTTTCCACAATTTCAAGATTTCCCGAATTTTGCAACCTATCTACACTGAGAACCACTAGCAATCGTGTAAGGTATACGGATTCCAATAGTCATTACCTTATACGGGCTTTATTGGTTGGAACTCTATTGAAACGTTTTTTGCACTACGAGCGGAGCTTTCTTTTTCGTTATTTTGTATTATATCTCAAGTAATGTATATTTTTAATTGAAAACGTAAAACACATCCAAGGCAGACCACAAATTCTTCCTTTTCAAAGGCCACAGATAAGGGATGAAATTAATTTGTAATTTTTCACCTTATCGATATTCCTCCACACGAATACAACTCATCTTACACATCCGTCGCGTAACACACCCACCGCGTCATCTTCACGTATTAAAAAAACTACACTGAACCCCAGACAATTGTTAATTTCCACATTAAAAATTTTTTATTTCTTGTCACAATAAGCTGTCACGTAGGTTCGAATGGTACAATATCGAATTTGACGTTTATTTGATAATAAAGTAAATTGAATACCATTGTAGCAGCGGATATTAACGCCGGATTCCAACCTCGAATTGAGACCCGAACGGAGAATTAATAAAAAAGGAGAAAAGACAACCATCGAACACACCTGGCGAATCCGGTTCCTAGTTGCGTTTTTCTTATATATTAAGGTTTCCCGGACCGGTCTACGTAACGGGTGTGGCCCAATTTTCGCCTCTCTTAAAAAAAAAAAGGATTTCACGCCGACAGGTAAATTCGCCTCATATGACATCTCTAATACGATGCAAAATAACATAGAATTAATTGCCGCTGCGGTTTCCCAAATACGCTACAAAAGCAGCTGAATACCGCGCGTACATTCGAGATCGCCGGAAAAAACTAGGCGTATTAATCTAGACTGATTTCACGAATATTTCATCGAATCATTTTAGCCGCCTTTAAAACGCTAACACGCGTATATAAAGGGTTGCTTCGTAGTATAATTGAACGAGTAGTCTAATAAAATGTCCGATAATTTGCATGTAAATAGAAGGCCGCCGATTTTAAACACAAGGGTAGCCGATAATAATTGTTCGTTTTGTTAGTACAACCTATGAGACAATTCGTCTGCATACATAACCAGTTCACGGAACCTCGTTATTTTACATCGACCGGAGCGTCCACCATAATGAAAGTTTGTTTACATTATTTTTGGATCCTTCGTTAGAACAATTTGGTATAAACGATGCTGGCCTAATTTTTAATTCTCTCTCATGTCGACGTTTGTTGAAATGTCAACCTGGAAAATACTCCATCAAACGAAACGTTTAATTGAGTTATCCTCGGCAGGAGCGAGAAAGGGACATCTCGAATATAGATTTTCAAAAAAAGGGGAATTTTTATTTTTTTTTTTTTTAGCAAAACACCTACTTGCGAATTCATGTCCGTATTCTTCTTCGAAAATTTTACCTACCCTCTCCCTCTTTCCAAAATGCCTTCAACAATTAATTTTCAACTTGAAAAAACGTCAAAAAATTTATTTTTTATGGAGGAGGGGAGGGGGAAATGAACTTGAAAAAACACCAAAAAATTAATTTTTTATGGAGGAGGGGAGGGGGAAATGAACTTGAAAAAACACCAAAAAATTAATTTTTTATGGAGGAGAGGAGGGGGAAATGAACTTGAAAAAACACCAAAAAATTAATTTTTTATGGAGGAGAGGAGGGGGAAATGAACTTTAAAAAAATCATTTTTATGGAGGAGAGGAGGGGGAAATGAACTTTAAAAAACACCAAAAAATTCATTTTTTCGCGGAGGAGGGGAGGGGAAAATAGGTTTCTGAATTTGGTTTCAAAATATTCGATTAAAAAAAGAGAAGCATAAAAATATTTGGAACACGATACTGATATTGGCGAAAAATTTCCCTCATTTTCAGTACAGGCATTTTGAGTGAAATTCTCACAAAAGAACCTTCCACAAACAAAATCTAAAAATTCGATAGAACTTGGAAGGATCGAAGTTCAAGTCAAAAAAACCTCAAAATCAAGTTTTTAGCAGCTTGGATTCGATATCAAATTTTGTACAAATTTTCGACTGCGGAGTTCCTCATTTCTACAAAAATTGTAAAGAATGACGATTTTAACATTAATCTGCTGTAACTTTCTTGGAGGACTTCGAACAGAAAAACTTTGAATAAATAAAATATAGGTTCAATTCATCCCTATTTAATGCCGCAAAGCACATTTTAATCGGTATTGATTTGGCGATATGACGTCGCTTACATTTCGTCAGCAGCTCCCCAAAAAATAGAATTTTGTCAATATCTAGTCAACCGTTGATTTTATCGAAATTTTGAAAATAAATTATCGATAGAAAATTTAATTCTTTACAAATTAGGTCATGATGTATTTTTTCGTAGCACGCTTTGTTTTCGAGTTATCGAGCAATAACTTGTAAAAACTAGTACATATGATTCCAATTGAACGCGACGCCCGGTCGTTGCACCGCGTAAGTTACGTGCCAACTTGAGTCACCTCGGGCGAAGAATTTTCGACATTTTTTTGTTTTTATGGCACTTCACTAGTCGATAAATTTTGGCATTATACCCACCCCCCCGCCCCATTTTAGTTTCGCTACTGGTAGTGACTGATATTAAATTATAGAGGGTACTTTGCTCGAGCCACAGATTTTCTAGAAGGACTAAAGACATTTAAAATACATTTCTCTCCTTTCTGATTCAGATAATCAATCACACACATCAGAAGTAAGGAGTGTAACACTAAAAAAAACGGAAATGTATCAACTCTGCAGATTCTCGGCACAAAAATCGAATCAAAAATGCTTGAAATTTGTTTTCAAGATTCAAGTATCTCGCTTTATGAATTTTACTAGCGTAACATACACGCCTCCGTTTTACCGCACATCTTTTCAACATCTATTGTATAACAAGATTATCGCGAAACCGACACCATCGCTTGTCACGCTCGTATTATCGTTGATAATATAATATTTTAGTCACTATAGTATAGGTCGACGATTACAGTCCATTTTCAAATATTTACGTGAGAAAAAATATTCCACCGAGGGTGTCACGGTACACCGTTCGATTTGGCGAATCGAGGAAAAAAAGTCTTAATCCGACGCAAATCCGTGTAATCAAATACCCAGGATTATGACCGCCTTTTTACATTATAAAAAAGATGCGAGTTGGCAGTGAATAAAAAAAAGCAAACGCGCCCTGAATACATTCCAATAGACGGTAAAAATTTGCACAAGAAACCTCGCGTCGAATAATTTCGTAGGTGTTCCTTGCTACCAGCTCATCGTACACCCAAGGAACCTTTTTTTACCTTAAAATCCGATTACATTGGATAATACGTAAGATTTTCATACAATGGTATTCCTTTAATCACCTGTTTTCGCTTTTATATTCATAACGCCGGAGTAAATCTAGTTATCTTTCATATTTGGCTTAAGCGCGTTCGCATATATACTCCAGCCTCCGACATGATACACGAGGATTACTTTTTTCATTCGATTCTTTTTCTATTTTTTTTTTCAACGTAGGGGCTTGCGATCTTCGTAATAAAACACATTTTTAATGTAGTATCGCGCGTAGTTACGCGATATCTGCTTTTTAAAGCCTCGTTTTCGAGGTTTGTGGTTCTTTGAAGTTGGGGGTTTTCAAATTTGGAGCGTTTTACGTTACATTCAAATGCGGGATTTTTCAATATACCTGATTGTTTGAATTTCAACTTGACGGTAAACGGCGAAGACACGCAGGAGTTTAATTTACATAAATGATAATGGTGTAAAAGAGCAGAAAGAGAAGGGGGTATGGATTATTTTTTAGCCTAGTTTTGTAGAGGATTTAGTAGGCATCAACCTCGAACCAAGCTAGTTTTTTTCATAGAATCACTTTTTGCAACACTAGAGTCGAAAAACTGTACTCTACAGAACTAGGCTAAAAAATAATCAAAACCTCCCTTTTTGCGACGTCACAGCTCGAAAACTAAGTCAGCAATCTAATTTCTTTAAAATGGAATTTGTAGAGAATTTGGTCATCTTTCATTTCAGTTATTATACATTTTCACGAAAAACCATTTTTCCCAAGGTTACAGGTAAAAAACTAAGTTTATGCGAATTTTGTCAAAAATCCACGAAAAATACTCCTTTTTCAATCGCACGTAGCTCGGAATCTAAGCCAGTTACATCAACTCTTAATATATGCATTTTGTAGAGAATTCAGTGGGTTTCAATTTTGAACTAAACTATTTTTTTGATGAAACCAGTTTTCACTAAGATATAAGCGAAAAACCGATCCTAGGGGGCTTAGATCCACAAAAAAGGGAACTTGCAAACAAAAAATAACAATTTCGCCGCTACTTCTTGTAAAAATAAAACCAAATTTGTTAAATCACATTAAAACATTTCAAGAGCTACGATCACAACACAAAAATGTCATTTATTCGCGTACCTTTCATCGGCCATGTTCCCCTGCATCAGTTACAATAACGTTGACGCTATGAAAAAGTATAAATTACACTTTTTTACCTGCGGTACACTTACCAATATTCCAATCATGTCTAAAGGTAAATATTTTCCGATACAATGCTAATAGATCATTCATTTTCAGGGTCTATCGCATTTTTTTCCGTCGGCCGATATAAAAGGGCTTCTTTTTTTAATACACGATAATAATTCGCGTTCGACTCTTTTTGGAAAAAACTCGATCCGAAGTAGTCGATAAGCAAAGAGGACACAGTTTAGCCGACAAAACGTTTGTAAGTCGAGACCCTATTAAAGGTCCCCCTATGCGAAAAAAACTATACACTTATCATTATTACAAATCTGAAAGGCCACGCACATCTTTATACAGTATTTTATATTGGCCTTTTTTTTTCCTCGTTCGCTTTTTATCAGCAATCTGCAAACTTCAACGTTTTCATGGTAAACTGCTACTTTCAGATTTCATAGTGATAATACGAAACAATACGCGAATTGTAAAATGAAACCGTCTCAAGATTGGATTTTTTTAAAGGTTTCTGCGTTTTCTTCTCCTTGTACGCGGGTACTCGAGAAAAACGCCTTTTATAGGAGATACTGGAGCTGGGCCAAAATTATAACCGAAACAAAGGTACATAGGAGACCGCGCGATATTCGCCCAACGAGATAAAAAAAAGAAGCGCCGAATGCTTTTAATATTGATACGAGTATCAATTTAAATCCATTGCTTACTCCCGCGCTCATCTTTAATCTGCATCCACTTTACATTAAGAGTCTTATCCTTAATCAACGATGTACCTTTTCGAGGGTCGTACATAAACTGATAAGTATGCTTCTGATATGTTCCGAAATTAATTTCGTTACATCGGGTAAAAATAATCGCTCGAGATGTTTATATCGCTGTATTGATACTTGCCAGATAAAGTGATATTTAACAATGATGCAGCATCAAGAGCTCACGTAAGAAAAGAAAACATAACGCTTGCAATCCACGTGTTAAAAATTCTTTTAAAAAATTTCCCACTTTAAAAAAACCATTTTGAATATTTTGTCAAAAAATTAATCAACAATTATTTTTATTACTAATTTAAACTCACATTGCTCAAAATTACAAAAAGGAATATTCCACTACGTTTTTAATTTAATTTTAAATTCGTTTTTTTTTCGAGTTTAATTTCACGTAAAAGTTTAAAACAGCAAGGAAATATTTTATGCGTTAGACTTGAGAAAAAATTTCTCTTTTTGAGAAACTAAAAAAAAAAGAATACAAAATTACTAAACAAGCAACTAACTAAATTAAAAGGAAAAAAAGAAATAATTCAGAACAAAAATGCAGTCGAACCTTTAACGAGAAATCCGAGAATCTTACAGACTAGCGCACTCTCTCAACTAAAGCTTCGACTATTCATACGTTTCATTATTCGAAGAGCAATTTTCAGTTTTCATTTCACTAGTTCCTTTGTGTATTATAATTATGCAACCAAATCAACTCTGGTGTTTTTTCTACAACTAGTTTATAAGGCTGATGACACGCAGGAGCTGCGATAAAATAAGCATTGGCAGCACGTAGATTTTTCCCTTTAGAAGGTAAATAAATAAAAAGAACTATTACACTAGCGCTCCTAAATTTGAGCACGGTCCAAACAATCAGGTGTTTTCCAACATGGTAAATTTTTTGTCAACCGTTGAGGAACCCAAGCCCCTGAAAATTTTTCAATACACTGAGAAAAAATTTGGTTATTTTCTTAAGCCTTGAAAATAGGAAAAGCTAGAATCTACAGGGAATTCTGCAGGTGAAATGTTTTGCCTAAGTTCAATTCAAAGGCGTCAGATTTTTCCCATATGAGCCACTGCCTAATTTGTTTAAAATGAAAAAGACGTGACGTCAGTTGGATAAATGCTACATTTTTTCATTTTTATTTAAAGACCCTCCGCAACGTTGGTGATAGATAGATGATAATTATGTTTAGGTCTAACTTTAAAATTGAAGGGACGCCGAATTTTTGAACTTGTAAATACATCATTTTTTCCGCACTCAATAACTCGAGTGATTCTGCTGATGGAAAAAATTTTTAATGACATTTTTGTATATCTCATCACATACAATAAAATCAGTGATTTGATGTTTTTGCCTAATTTCTAATTTAAAGGAGTTACAAAGCGAAAAAGATTACCACACGATGTAGCGCCTTCAATATTGCAGATATACAAAATTTTGTCATTACCTTTTATATAGATTTTGATCAGTTCTACAAAAAAAAAATGAAACAAAATTTCCATATCTTCAATATTGAAGGCGCTACATCGCGTGGAAATTTTTTTCGCTTTGTTACTCCTTCAGTTTAGAAATTAGGCAAAAATATCAAATGACTGATTTTGCTGTACGCAATGAGATCTACAAAAATATCTTGGCAAATTTTTTCTATCAGCCGAATTTTTCGAGTTATTATTTACAGGTTCAAAAATTTGGGCCCCTTCAATTTTTTACTTAGACAATCCTTCATGATAACGTTTTTTACACATTTTTTAGAGTACGTTTTTCACCCTGTACAAACGTAACATTACAAAATCGAAAGTTTTAAATTTCTGTACCACAACTAAATAGATGATATTCGAGCAGTTCTACATTTCAATTTTTTTTCGGTTTTTTAAAATTTTCAA
>QBDW01006391.1:0-70324 GCA_003261595.1 Maconellicoccus hirsutus | reverse complement strand
CACAAGTCAAAATATTGAAAACATTTTTTTTGCTCGCACAAATGTAACGTAGAAGAGAAGAGAGATGTCACAATTTGATGTTTAGACTTTCATAAATTTTTTCCTAATTTGTTGAGCTTTTATTTTGTTTTTTTTTCAAAATGAGGAAATTACAAGATTATAATTTTAATTCATTTTAATTAATTTTTCTTTGTCACGTTTTTAAATTGAAAAACTCACATAAATTATTTTTAATTTCGTGAATACGTCGTCATCTTTTTTCAATTTTGGACAATCACATTTTGTAAAGTCATCATCTTAAATCAGGCTTGCCAGTTTTCAGAACACCAAAAAGTTTGATTGACAAATTCAGTGTATTTTTTTCGAAATTGTTATTTTTCGTATTTCTTCTGTGTTTCAAAATAATTTTCCACTGTTTCAATTCATGATTTGAAAAATTGACCTTAAAAGAGTAATTTTATGTGATTTCTGATGTTTTTTTTTCAATTTTCTATTAAAATTGTTTATCGATTCTTCTCGGTGCAACTAAGACAGGGCTTCTTTTCTTCTCTCAACGTTTCGATCAACGATTAAATAAAAAATACGAGTCAAAGGTAAAATAAAATAGATAAGAAAACATGTAAAAAAGATTAATTCGATCGATAATTCAGCAAAAAAATTTCATAAAACATTAAGCATCCTTCTTTCTCCGTCTGGTGTCTGGTTGCTGGTTGCTTTGGTGTGGTATCAATCGATGTAAAAGATGCTCTAGTATCGTGGCAGCTTAGCGTCTTGATGCGTGATACGTGAGGAGGAGAGGTTGTGGTTATCATTTTTAATCGAACAGACGAGGATTGTATTTGGATAATGAGACGATGTTGAGGTAAGTGAGGGAGCGTTGAACGAGATATGGCGTATTTATCGAAGATGTTTTCTTTTTGTTCGTTTGTAGGCCGTTACTTTGTAGTGCGTACTAAGGAGGATGGTTGCGTGTCGAAGTGGTATATTAAAATAATATACGCGTATTACGAGGCTGTAAAGAAAGTATTGATAGGACGACCTAGAATGACGATGTTAGTAATTTGGAAGTCGGTAACGGATGGCGATTGATTTCGAGGGTAGTTTTAATATCTTCGAGATGTTGCGTAGTCCATGTGGAGGGTTCGGGGAGGAGGCATGAAGCGTGTTTTTGCGAATTTTTTAATTCTTCGTTTCCGTAGCTAAAATATTCATATTTTCAAGAAAGTAGATTAGAATTGCAAATAAGAATTTTGGGCGCGTTTTACAACGATTTTAAAGACAACGGATTGTAACCCTTTCGAATAAACTTCGCGGCTGAGATTGTTGGGCGGCGGGAACTCGACGAGTTTATAACCAATGTATGTATATTTATAAGCGAAGGAATTAAAACGAAAACACCCTTTTTTCGGGGGTGACCGTAATGAAAAAGAAAGTCTGGGGAAATAAAGGCGAAGTTGGATGCATCTTGGGGGGGGGGGTTTACGAGCGAATTTAATTTACGAAGGTGGTGGGAAATCATCGAATGCGGGAAAAATTGAATTTTCGCTCGCTTTTTTAACGGGTAATTAATAAGCGAAAATAACGCTAAGATGTCTCGGTAATAATTTCGAGTTTATGTGATTTTTTTCTTAATAGGCGAGGAATATTATTTGCATAAATTTCGTACGCCTTGGCAACGACGACGCGTGAAAATTGCGCGGAAAAGAAATGCGAATTTAATTAGTTCGTTGAACGAGGAAAATTACAAATTGATAGATTTGCTTTGCTCTAATCTGGCGAAGAATATTCGATTAAGTTGTATAAATAAAGTATACAATGGAGAAACGAGAACCGTACTGAGTATTGATAACGGAAAAGCGAAAGAGAACTAGGAAATGGAAGGGCTTGGAGAGAAAAAAGGTCAGCGAAAGGAATGAAAAAGCGTATATTAAATGATGAATTTGCAAACGCGGTGTCGGCAAACGAAAGATGCGATAAAAAGAAAAGGAAACGCCGTCGGCGACGTTTTGGAAAATACTCGTATTTTTATCGTTATAGGAAAAAAAGAAATTTCCTCTTTTCGACGAGGTATATAAATTTAAAGGCGATGAATGGAATCGCCAAATACAATGGAATGACGCTGTTTGGGTGGAAATTTGCTCGGTGGAAAAATCGAAGCGAATAGGAAGAGGGTGGCGGAGAAATTTATTGAGAGGCGATTTAGCGGAATGATTTTCGCGAATGAATACCCCCGAATGGAGGATTGGTTTGGTGGGTATTTGCAGTAGGGGGGGCAGCAGAAGCAGTTTTAGCGAATTGATTATGGTGGTTTTTTAAATCGGTTTGTTATTGGTGGCCTTGAAGTTGTGGAAATTGGGGTTTTGATGTTTGGAATTTTGATTATGTTTTGTGGAAAGTTTGGAATCGTAGATTAATTTCTAATGCCCTTCTTGACTTTTTTTTGGAATTTTTTCAGAAAAAAAAGCTTCGAGTATGATAACTGAGCTTTATCCTTAGTAAAGTCTGAGCTTATTTTTTACGTGTTTTTTTTCTTGAAAAAATTGGAGCAGGTTTAAAAAAACTAAATATCATCTGAGAAAAAACAATAAAAATGTTTTACTCCCCTCCCCTCTTCATCGTTGTTCTTGAAATTGTATTAGAATAATTTTTACGATTTTTATGTTTTTTTCTCAAAGAAACGTCACGTTGCGACGTGCGAAAATTTGTATGTACTTTTTACCGTTTTGCGCATGCGCCAAGATTTTTTCAGTCGTCGAAATTTCGCGCCCTAGAATGTCACTCCCCTCTCTCTTTCTCCTCGGTCGATTACAATATTAATTCACGCGACATCACCTGAATCGGTAATATTTTTAAAAATCGAACAACTCTTTTTGAAAATTTTCTTTAATTTTTTCGTATCCGATCGAATTTTCCGGCTTGGAAGGACATCAGGACGAGGTAGAGAGGATGTCTGGGCTCTGGAAAAAAAAACGATCGTAGAAAGGTCGTATATTGAGTTAAGCCTCGGTAGTTAGATCGTTAAAGTGGAAAATTTCGTCGCTTTAAGTATCGTCTGCGTTCGGAGGCGGGGGAAAGAGACGTAAAAGGATGAAATTGCGCCGGGATAAGCTTCTCGGTTGAGATGCGGGGAAAGATATGTTGGAAGACGATGGCTCGAAGGCGAGCGTAATCCTTAACCGGTACAAGGTATTAGCTCGCGATTTCACTCGAGGAGATGGCCTTTTTTCGGAGCTCCTCTCGAATGACGGCTTCACCAGCGGCGTAAAGTTTATTACTCGGAATTACTTATAGCCAAGTTTACGCCACGTCGCGTTTCGCCACCGTTGCCGCAGTCGCTGCCGGAAATTTAACGCGATGTGAAGGGGGCGCGGAGGATGGAAATTTATGGCGTCGAGAGGAGATGCTTCGATGTGGGATGTCGCCGTGAGGTATACGATGGTACAGATGGTCGTTATTTTACGTATATAAACGTCGAGTTTGGAAAATTGTTCGGTAATTTGCGATTTAATTTGGATGAATGAGGGAGTGGGGTGGTTTTTACCCCGGTGACGTAAATATGTGCTTTTTGGTCGCTTTCAACGCGTATATGTTTTTATAAAGAGATATATGGGGAGAATTTACGTAGCAAAGCGAAAGGGTACGAGAGGTGGAATTTTTCCAGGTCGGCGACGAGTGAGGGGGCATGAGACTTGGGCGAAATTGGAATTTTCTAGAATTTAATTTTACGAAGTTTTAATCGAAGTTGGGTGTTTGGCGATGTGGTGGAGCGGGGTAAAGGTGGGGTACAAGGGAGGCTCCCGTACAAGGCGTGCCTTACGGATATAGGCAAACGATATACAAAATTGGTAGCCGTGGTGTGGTGGGTTGGGGTGGGGAGTCCGAGCAACATAGGGAAATATAAAATTGCTCGTCGAAAAGCCATATTTGGTCGGTATGCGTATATCCATGTTCGATATAGTTTGGGGAAAAAAATGGGTAAAGTCGCAACTTGTGTAGTGTAATTTTTGGGGGCGCGATGGTGCGAGTTGGATGCGGCGGGGAACGTGGCCCGGCGAAGAGGCGGCGGCGATGAGAGTATCGGCGCGCGCTCGCGATCGCGGGCCGGTCTCGAGTGTGTGCGGATGTGTGCGTGCGTATTTTTGAGGCCGCATAGCCCCCCACCAATTGGGAAACGACTTACGGTCACCGTTTCCGCGCCGCACCGCGGTTTCGTTGGCCTTGGTCGATAATCAGCTGTTCGGCGTATACCGGCCGGCGAAAAGCCTACGAAACCAGCGACAGTTTATGTTCCGAACTCGTTCCGTTAGTAGGGGATTCTTCGCTCGAAACGCGAACGCTTTGTGATTGGTTAAGTGAAGAGTGAAAATTTTTCGAGTTTGGTCGTCGAGCTTGAGGAGATTCCGGTGTGGAAACGTGATCTAATCGGAGGACAAGAGGTAAGGTTTCGGCTTCTATGTTGATGTTGAATATGTGGTTTTTTTTAAGGGGGTCGAAACCCCTGTGGAGTTGCTTTGGGTAATTTTTATCGCGAAATTTTCGATGGCGAAGTGAAAGTAGGTAGTTTGCTGGTCGTAGAATATTAACTGATTCGAGTGGAATTTTTCCAAAGTCGAGAGAAGATTTTGAGACTGATAGGAAGTTTTCTAGGATCGATTTTTCAACGATAAAAAATTTTTTATGAATTTTTTATCGAATTTTTCTGATATTTTAATTGTGGGAAATTATTGCTTGGCAGTTGATGGCGTTTTTCCATCCAAAACTACGGAAATTTCTGAGTCATATGGAATGTTGAGTAAAAGCTCTTTGGTTATAATTTTTTTTTTCGCTCTAAGTGGAAATTTTTGGTGGAAATAAATTTTCCCGAAAATCTTAGAAAATACCAGAATAAAAAAATAATTTTGATATCGATTATGGAAAAGTATCATATTGCGGAAAATATTCGAGGGGTCAATTTTCCGTTTTGTTTGGTTGGCTGAGACGTAATGGAGGAAAGTAGCCTAGTTACGAGCCTGGAATGCGAAATTTTTCTATAATGATAAATCAGAAACGAGTTAATGAAATAAAAATTTGTAGTTTGAGGGATCGACCGATAGATCAAGATTTCAGGGTTTTGTTATCGAATTGACGAAGTGTAAGGGTGGAAAAATGACGAGATTTTTCATCGTTTTTTTTTTCGAATTTTATTTCCGTTTTTCAACGTCGATAGGAAAAAAGTGAAATTAATTTTAGGCGAATTTCCTGCTGAAATGAACGAAAGCCTAATGAGGCGATGAGATGGATACGACAAATTTTCAAAAAATCGTATTTTTATTCGAAAAAAAAATAATAAAAAGGAATATCGAATAGGGAAGAAAATACGATGAAATCGATCGTAATCTGGACCGGTTCGTAGAACATGATAGAAAGAAGGAGAATAAAGCAGGAAAATATAAGGTGCGTACCTAAAAGAGCTTATATCCTCGACGATGACGGAAAATCGTCATAAAATCGTTCGCTCGAATTATTTTGGTTTTTATGGCAGTGTCAGATGTATTTAAACGTTATAAGAAAGCCAGCCAAGTCGAAATAACTCCGCCTCGGTAAGCTTTTAGGTTGAACACGATGAAAAAGAAAATCAATACGTCGTAAAATTTTTTATGTATTTTTTTCGACGTTCCCGCCCGTTGAAGGGAAAAAAGAAGCTTAACGTGCTTCTGTTCGAGCTGCCGAGTATGTATTTTGAGGGGGTATCGCTTACTTGCGGAGTGTGGAAACTAGAAAAAGGTGAAATTAATCGGTATTTTCACGGGTTGGTTTTGACGAAGAGCGTATTGTAAGCAGTTGGATGGGCTTTAATGGGTTTAATTAAGGATTTCATTGTTATCGGACGATCGCACGTATTGTATGGATTGTGTGGGTGTTTTTATCTATACGCGTTTGGAAGCTCGCGCGATGAGGTCGACGATGGGTTCGAGTCGAAAGAAATTAGGCCAGGTTTGAATAGAAAGGTGATGAAGTATGTGAAGTGATCGGTTTTGGTCGCGGAGGGTCGATCAGCAATGTTGTGGGTATTTTTGGAGGAGAAAAAGAGGTTTGAGAAGGAGGGGAGGGTGAAAATTTTAACGATTTGTGTTTGAGTAATGAACGATGAATTGATATGGGTAAATGTATATTGTACTTTTTTTATAAAATTACGAGAAATCTCGTAGATGTTCTTTCTTTAGGCTCGTAAAATCAGTAAAATATTCATTTTTTGATACCCCCCCCACACACACACACAAAACAAAAATGAATAATTTTATTATTTGGGTACACCTACTTTTCACTCAGTGAATAAATCATGTTAATATTTGCTTTATTTCCAAATCGAAGCAAATATTACGTGTCAAAAGCTTAGAAGGGGCGTAACTGATTGTAAATTCTGGAAGGATAAATATCACTAATAATCAAATCTGTGGATGTTTAATGATATCATCAAATTTTGTAATTTTTGGCTATATCGTTTTTCCAAGAAATTGTCGAGCTTGTAATTGTCGAAAATTCGTTGACAAATCACGATGAACGATCAAAATTTTAAGTTTCATTTTTTTTATATTCACTCATGTTTTTAGTGATTATTGTCAGAATCATCGGAGTTTTTTTTAACGATTTGAAAAAATTTTTAATTCGAATGTGTTGATCTCGGAAAAAAAAAACAATTTTTTGGTAGTAGTCAGAATTAGTCTAAAAATTTAGGAAGATCAAGAAAATTAGCAAAAGGTGCCTTAAATTGAGAAGTAAATTCCCTTGATCGAACTTTTTGTAAAGGCAAAGAGAACCACTTAGTATAAATCGTACGTTTTTTTCCAAAATTTTTACTTTGCTTTAACATTCCCTTCCCCTTTTAGAGTTGATGTTAAAGTAAATCGATTTTTTTTTCATTTTCGTCCGTGAAAGAAATTATTATTATTTTGCAAATACGATAGCAAAAAAATTAAATTAATTTCTTTGTTAAAAATTCTTAAAAAATTGAATTGTTCATGTACATTTTACCCAAAAAGCAGATATTTCCGAATAAAAAATCGTTTACAATAATCAAAATGATAACGAGCAAGTGCCCGCGCGTAAATCGATGCAGTCCCACGAGTAATAATGGCGGTCTCACGTTTACGCGGCATCCTATTATCCCCATCTTTTCTCAAATCGCTATAACTCTTCACCTAATCATCGGATTTTAAACTTCCTGGAATGAAAAAGGTAGCCAAAAGTGTTTCCAAAAACTTTCATTTCCCTTAGCCTCGGCACAAAACCACAATTTGTTTGTCAAATTTTGCAAAATTTCGGAATTTTTATTTTAACAATATAACGATGCAATGGTGAAATGTAATACCCTCGATGGATGATGATGGCTATCGTGATTTATTAGGAAGAGACGGGAGGGGAGGAAGATAGAAGTTTTTTGGCCAAAATTAAGATACTTCAGTGACTCCGCATTTACCAATGAGTTGAAAGAGGTTTTTGGAAATTTATTAGAGATAGTTTCAAGTCGAACTCCGAAAAGCGTTTTTGTACATTTTATATTATTTTTAAAGCTGTGGAGAAGGACGTAAAAATCCTGGAAACATGAAGACTCCTCTGAATCGTTATTGCTTGCTGGAATTTTCACACTTGTATTAGTTTTAAAAATTGTTTTATGGTGAATCTACTTATACAATGTCACGCTAGACATTATCTAAGAGTAGTAGCTAGATTATAAAACTTGTTTTGTGGTACAGCTATTTGTATGACGCCACGCTAGACTTTATCTAAGAGTTGTAAACTACGTCGAAAGCAAGAGTTTACGTGATTCCATAACGTCTCGATGTCTTGGTTGGAAACCGTTAGATCATCAACGTGATCGGAATAGTCGATAGTTTCGATTGGCTGGGATTTTAAAAATTTTCCATTCATCGTAGCTGGTGTTTGCCTTATACACGACTTCTTCGTGGGAGGCGAACGTACTCGACAACCCCGTGAAATACGAGGTACATAGTCGAAACGACGACCGTGGTCTGTACCGTATAGGACGGGCGATACGCATATGTACGTAATTATCGAAACGACTCGTTATTTCGAATGCAACACCGCGGTACGCCTGATGGGAATAAAATTAGGGCGTCGATGGTACGCGTACGGTGGTATTTGTACGTCTAGGTACACGTAGTGGGATAATGTAGGATACGTAATGGCGTAAATTTTACACCATACGCGTACCTCGGATGAATGTACTCGTACCCGAGGTAAATTTGTGGCGAAATTAGCATATTTAAATATACGTAATGTGTGAAGTTTTCTCGCATCGCGTCGTCATCGTCGTGCAAAATGTTAATCAAAATCAAATTCAAGCGGCGGCAATTAGGCGACGCGCGAAATTTAGAGCGCGAATTTTCCTACTCGAGCCAACGTGGCACAAAATTTCCCTCGTGCGGCGCTTTCGAATGTAGCGATTTATCGCGTCGTTAGGCTCTCGAGTTGGGCGTATGTATATTGTGTGATTAACTGATATGGGAATTTTGACCTCGGCTTTTTTTTTCCTCGAGGGATACGTACATAGCGGTCGTGTCGCGTGGAATTTTCGGATTTTTTTACTCAAAATTGTTTTTGTGGCGATAGCAGTTGGTGCTCCGACACAAAGACTCTCTCCGGCGAGGTTGGCCGAACTGTGTTGCTGTATAAATGAACCGCTTCTTCGTGATAAGGTCATTTACTAATAGAGAGCCGGCATGAGGTCAGCGCGAATAAAGAGAGAGAAAAAAACGAGAAAAGGTATCTAGTTTTTATGCCATTTGAATATTATTATTCTGTTACGAACGAGTAACCAGTTATCACTGTGCTACCGTGTCGCTGCATTTCAAATCGTGTACGAGTCGAAATTTACGACGCGTTTTCATATTTTAAATTACGAGACGCGGCGGGAGAGAGATCTCGATTTACCTTCTCAGACGTGGTTTATGGGCTAAGGCGATGGGAAGTTGTGGGCGAAGGTAAATGATGCCATGGGAGGACAGGAGCGGTGAAGAGGTGATTTTGGGGATTCGTAGAATAAGATGAAGATGAGGATTCTGCGAGATTGAAAATCGTAGAATTGAACAGAAAATTATTTGCGATTTGGGATGCTAATTTGTGTAATTTTTAATTAATTTTTATTCTCGAAGTTAGTCGGAAAATTTTATACAGACGTCAATGCGATAAAAAAAAATACTTAATTGAGGTCCAAATTATAAAGATTATTTTAGAATTAGAGATTCCCTCAAAATTGCTAAATTTATGAAAATACACTAGTTTGAATCGATACTAGAGCGTGATATCCAACAGGTAGTGGAAATAGTAAAAGTAGTGAAAAATACATGAAATATTTATTTTTGATAAATTATTGGCAATTTTTAATGTATTGGCAGCACTGTCAAAATATGTGACGTCATATACTTCTTGTTTCAATAAGCATATAATGCGTAAATTTTTTTAATAATTTTAATTTGATTTTTTTTTAAATACAATTTTTTTTTATTTGAAATTTGACCTCGTTGATGGTGTAAGGAGGGGGGGGGGTAAAATGACAGGTTTTTGAAAATTTTGTAAAAAATTGGTGAAAAAGTAGTGCTTTCCAAAAAAAAAATCCATTAAATACTCTGTAGAGAAAGTATAGAGTCTGTTGGTGTAGAAAAATTGAAGTACCTTCCCCTCTCCCTATTTCATGCTGCATCAATTCTTTACAACTTACCTGACGAGGAATTTAACTCAGATGTTAAATAATTATTCGAGGAAATATTCGAAATAAATTTCCCGTATGCTAATTCAAATTCATTATTCAAGAGGAAGCATTAGCGACACGTGATTTCCTCATAATCACAAGGTTTTCAAGTTATCGCAAAAAACCAGCAAATGTTGAAAATTCCGAGAAATCATGATGAATTGGAGTCCATAAAAGTCACAAAATGCGCGAAATTGACGAGACACTCGAATAATCTGAACGTCTTGGTCGTAAAAGTCACGATAAAGATGAAATGTACTCGTCAAAATTTTCCAACTTGCTGAAAAGTCACATGGCTTGGAAAATTTTTCTTCGGAGTTTTCGCAAACGCTGTTTTTTGGCTTTTATCAACATTCAGTTTTCATAATCACTGCCCCTCTGCAAAAAAATGAAATAAAGAATTCTAAAAAACGATTGTTTCGTTTCCCAAATTATATTTTTCGATTTAAAAAAAGATACGGAATTCGAAACCATTCTTTTGTTCTCTCGATGCACAATGCATTTGCAGAGACGAGTTAAGAGATAATAGAATTTTAATCAAAGTGCATCGACCGTCTGATAAGGAGATCATTGCATATGAATGAAAGATCCCGAGACGATTGCAGATAAAAGACGAGTGAGCCAGACGAAGAATGAAAATGGAATACACGTATATTTTGAGCGAATATTATATCCAAATCTCAACAGACAAAACAAAGCGAAAAAAAACGAGCCGCGAATGTATTAAAAAAAAAGCGCACACGTGTAATATTTTGATGATGGGCGAGCCTGTGAGTTGACTTAGACGATATTATCTGTCGAAAACGAATAAAGCAAAAGGGGGCTCGTAATAGGATAATAGACGCGAGTCGATTACGTACGCGTTATTTGTACGTATCAGTCGAATTGTGAAATCCTACTTAATCCTCTTAATCGCATAATTATACGAAAGAAACGTACCTCCACGAGGCAATCATAATGCACTTTTGTTATCTCTGGTCACCGAAAGGAGGGGGTAATCGATCGTTAGAAGCGTAGTTTAATGAAATTTTGAATACGAAAGTGCACATGATTGATGTTTGGGTGAATTTCAAAGGTCTAAAGCGAAGTGTATTTGCTAATGGAAGAAGCGATATTGGCTGCAGAATGGTGAAAAAGTTCGTGTGCTGTAATAGAAACAAACTATGAAATAGGGAGATATTTCTGGTTTTTAATGGAGCCCAAAAATACCCAAGATTTCATAAAATGTAGTCGAGGTAGCTCTAAAAATGACGAGGTTTCGTTGAAACTAACAATATTGGTGAAATAATCGTCAAAAAATGGCGAAAAATTATCTCAAAATGATTTAAAAGTCGTAAAAATTATTCAAAGGTTAATAAATCATCAAAATCTGTCTTCGAAATGCGATAAAAAATTATCAAAAGGTTCAAAACTAGCTAAAGCTTTCATAAAAACTGAAAAAAACTTGTCTTTGTGGGGAGTTCCTTAGAAAATGATTCAAAAATTTCAACTAAATTCTTGAAAATTTTGTTGAAATTGAAAAAACCTTAGTTTTATTAATAAAAACTTAGCATGAAATTCTATGAAAACTGTGCAGTGTTGAATGATTTACCAAAAAAAAAAAAGTTCAAATTATTGTAAAACGTTATCAACATTTGATAAAAACTACGTAAACTTGACAAAATTTATAGGAATGTTAAATAGTTCGGAAATACTCATAAAAATAATTTGATTAGTGCAAAATTTGATTCAATTTTCAGAAAATTTCATTCAAAAAAGCACAAAAAATTGAAAATGTACTTGAAACTTGATAAAATGTATTGCAATGTTGAAAAAATTATTCAGAAATGTTGAAAGAAGTGAATTGTTTGAAATTGCATCAGAACTATTTTTTAAATTCCAAAGTTTACTAAATTTGCTAAAAAAAACATAAAATATTTGCCAGTTTGTTAAATATTTTACGAGAATTTACCAAAACGTCTTAAAAATTTGTTTATAAATGCTCAAAGAAAGTGAATTTTTATTTAAAACTGCATGAAAATTGATTTAAAAAATTTTCAAGCAGAAACAATTTGTATAAAACTTCATTTAAAGTTGAAAAAACTTGTTAAAGTTGAATGAATCAGGAAAAAATTGTTGTAAAAATGTTTTTTAATCTAGTCTAATTTTTTTCAAGTCAATTTTTACAAAAAATTTATTGTTTTTTACTATTTTTAATAAATTTTGAAAATTTTCATGTATTTTTTGTAATAATTCTTGTTATTTCTTGAAAATGTTGCTTAAATTGATCAATTTTAAATAATTTTATGAAATTTTTTCAATTAATTTTTGAAAGAGTAACGGGGTTTTCGCAACATTTCACGTCATTTCCCAAAATTATTTTTCAACAAATTTTAAATAATTTTGCTGAATTTTTAAACATTATTTTGTCAGATTTTCAATCGATTTCTTTACTTTTTGGTGGTTTTTTCGTAACATTTCATGCAATTTCATGATAAAATTTTAATAAAAAAATTATTTTATTCAATTTTATTAATTTTTTTTCTATTTTTTATGGTTTTGTACGATTTTTCAACTTTTCTTGTTATTTTACCGTAAGTAACAGTATTGGATAATTAATCAAGAATAATTTTGGGTATTTTTTTCGCATTTTAAAATATTTTATGATTTTGATAAATTTTTAATAAATTTTTTCGCAGTTTTTATGGGACACTATGTTATTTTATGAAGATATTATTCAATTTAATCAGTGTTGTACAATTTTGTGATTTTTTTCAAATTTTGAAAAGTGACATTTTTTCAAGCTTTGTAAATCATTTATGGAAATATTTTTAGGATTTAACCCATATCGAGTGACTGGTCAAATGATTCAGCTTGAAAAAATTTTCGCGTATGTTGCTAAATTCGGAATATGCTACGACTTCGAGAACATTCCTTATCGCTTATCACGCAATTTTTATCACGGTTCCACGAAATTTGAAAATTTTCCATTATTTCTGCCATATTTGGCTTCACAAGCCTTCGAACGGTTTTCCAAATAGAACAATCTTACTTCCAGCGCGATATCTTATCAATATCAGCGGAAATGTCGATTATAAAAACGGAAAATTTTCGCTCCATGATGAAACGACGTTTCGAGCTGCGAATACCATTTAATCACACGTGTTCGATGGAATACTCGAAATTGTATAAAATTGCTTATCGATTTGCTGCCGTACTTAGGTGCTTTATCAGCAGTCGGTTAATAGGTTTGTTTTGTGTAGGATGGGAAAGGCGATATATCGAATTTATCAGGCCGAATATGTTGAGTGTGTAACCGAAGAGAGCCACGAGCTTTTTTTTTTCTCGCTTACACGTATTATACGGGTTATCTTATCGTTGGGAATTTTTTTTCACGATTAGCCCCGACGACGTATTGGCAGTGGCGCACGCGCGCTTCGATATGATAAATGCGTCGTTGTTGAAAAAATACGAAGAAGAAAAAACGGTAATTATTTCACCGGGCGCGTATCGAATCGCGACAGGTCGAACGCGTAGAGAACGGATCGAGAACGTGATAAATTTTAATTAATCGATTCGCATAGGTTAAACGTATTGGCAAAAAGCCTGCGGTACGAGCCGAAGGGGTCGACGGTGAAATGGTTGCGATTTGGTAGACATCGGCGAAGAGAAGGGGGAGCTCTTATCGGCGAAAAGCATCTGTAATGGAATAGAATAATCGCCATTTTAAATAATCACCTTTCTTTTTCTCGTCCTATCTCGTCACTGGAGTGGAAAGTTTTCGCAAAAATTAAACGCGGTAATTTGGTAGCTACGAGGGTCCGCAGCATCCTTAAGTGATAAATGTTACCAGGAGTTAAGTGACACTTGATAAAGTATTTGGCTCTAGACGTAACGAGAGTTAGGAGGTGAAAAATCTGCGCGTGTAGTTCTCCGGACGGGTACACAGGGTGATCAATCAAGAAAGTTTCGCGGGTCTTCTCGCAGAGCTTTGGTGTTTTTTGCAAGTTTTTTTTTTCGTTTTATTCGAAATATACAAAGTATAGAAAATTCGGTGATGGATGACGGAGACGGATCGCGAAAAGGGCTGATTGTAATTTTGATACGTAATCGTAGCTGACTCCGTGGTCGTAAAATCCAAGGTCGTCGTAAGGATTACGTCGACTATTGATAATTATTTTCAAATCGCCCGAAGCGAGTCGTTATAATGGATGATTAACGATCGACGCCGACGTCGGGTGATGGCCGAATTGAAAATTTTCACTCTTGTCGCGAATTGGTTCCGAGATAGAGATGCTAGAAGTTTCGATAAGTCGAATATTTTGATGAAGGAAATCATCCGTGAGAGAATTTCTCGAAGGGTTCGGTGCGCTGTTCACGTGAGAGCGATGTGGAGATTTTCATCGTGAGGTTTTTTTTTGCCGTCTTTCGTAGAATCATGAGGCTTTTCGATGGCCTTAGATTAGGATTTTATGAATTTTATATCTCGGTAGCGACTTTCACCTCGTGAGTGCTACTAATGATACCTATCGAACTATTAAAACGGGCTGATAATGACATTCGAACGATAAAAATCACTCGATAAGGTTCTATATTTGCGAATGTCAATAAGCGAAACCATTTCGAGGTACTTGAAAATTTCCCGAAAGGAATTAGGTTACGAAGGGTATTTTTAGGTTAAACCATGACGCGTGCAGGTGACGAGCTCGATGAGGTGATTTGTCGCTGCGAAATTTTGCAGCGGTGGGGAGATGTAAGGAGAATTCGGTGGTAATTGTTACTTCGTGAAGAGTCAAAATTGAAAATGTTTTAGTATCGTTTATTAATGCTGTGATGTATTTTTTTTTAATTTTTGATTAATTTTAATAATTGATAAGTAACTTTTCGACGATTTTTTCTGTTTCGTGGAATTTGGCAACACTGTAAAGTCGATTTGTGAGCAATCTTTGCATATTTTTTAGAGGGGAGGAGAGGGAAATTTGATTTTGAACATTTTTATTGTAGGATCGACAATTTTTTCTGTTTTGTGAAATTTGGCAGCATTATGATATCGATTTTCGAGCAAATTTTACATATTTTTATGAGGGGGGAGAGGGGAAATCAGATTTTGGAACCTTTTACTGTAAAGCCAATTTGTGATAAGTTTGATAAGTTTTGCTTGTGGGAAATGCTTAGATTTTATTTTCAGATTTGACCGCAGTGATCAGCAATTTAGAAATTTTTATTAAAATTTAAATGAAATTTTAGTCAATAAATTGAAAATTTCCATTGCAACATTTTTTTTATTATTTATTTTTTTTATGTTGAAAAATGTGATAATCTTGATTGAAAAATTTCAGAAAAATTATTTCTTTAGATAAAATTACCAATAAATATCGTTAAAATTAAACAAATTTCAAAGACATTTTTTTCTTGGATTTGACAACACTGGATTAAAATAAGTTTTGTAGGCATTTGTAATAAAGAGTTGATTAATAATGCTAATTCGATGCAGACTTCAGGAGAAGAAATTAGGGTGATTATTTCTCTCTCTCTCTCTCTTCTTCTTCGGTCAATTTCCAAGTTGTGCTTTCCGTAACTTTACAATTAATTTCACTTGGACCCCCGCTTCCCCTTTTATTTCAATACCATGAAAATTGAACAGTCGCGTGGCAAAATATAAAGAATTTTTTTTGTGCTGATCACTGTTCTATGATATCGAATTTGAAAATTTTGTATAATTTTAATTTTTTTAATGACTGAAAATTTTTTGAAAAATTTACAAAATGGTGAAATGTTTTAATATGGATAATTTTTTTCGTATTTTTGGCAACACCGCGACAATTTTGTTAAATATTCAGGAAATGGATTTTCTGTTGTCTATTTCTTCAGATGAGTAATTTTTGCGCTAATATTACGGTGCTATTTTGTCGCTATGAAATGAAACGAAGGAAGAAGGGGGAAGGAGCGAATTTTATGGACGAAAATTATCCTAACGGTGCGGATCACCTCGAAAATGTCATTAAAAAACCAGCAAATCACACATTAGCTTCAAGTCAGGCGATATCGATTTGTGAGATATTTGCGCTTAACTAATTGGATTTTTTTGTTGGACCATCTTCGACTACGTAGTCAATCATTCGATGCCCTTGTTGAGATGGAATATCTGTACAAAGACTTTTCGCAAATAATGGATTCGTGATTTTGGAAGTTCTGCCAAGAAAAGCAGTTGTAGGCTTTTTTTCGGCGGTTTTTCGTGTTTTTTTTGTTCGAAGGTACTCGCGGGTTACGCGGTGGTGGTGCTGACTCAGCGTGTGTTTTTTGGCTCGTACCCATTAATATATTAGGAACGACGGATACGTTGGTTTTAATGAGTTTTTAAATGATTTCTGTGTCGTGGTAAGAGCTGTGGTGGCGTCGCGACGACGGTAATTTGCATTTACACGGAGAAGAACGATGGCGTTTTTCGCGTTTCGTGGCGTGTCGTTTACGTCGATATTGACGTCAAGGGGGTGAGGGGGTTGTACACGAGATATGTGACATTTGGACAAGGCGGGACGCGGCATGTGCCGCGATTTGTTTTTATTTTGCGGCGGGGGTATTTGCTTCGGTGTACACGTACGATACGTGCGAATGTACACGTTGAAAATCTGGCACGTGTGAGTACACAGGAGAAATGTGGACAGGTTGGAGAACCGAGGGCGGAGACGTGGTCGTCAAGTGTATCGGCCTCAGTGTGCGTGCGTATTTATAAATACTCGCGAGGTTTGTATACGAAGCGTGCATGTGTGCTGGATGTTTTGGAAACGCGAATCGAAGACTGAATAAATATTTATAATCGATACGGTCGCGTAAAGGAGGCTGAGGGGTATCGCCGAAGGTACAGGATTAATCGCGCAGATAAGACGGAGACGAGGAAAAAGTACGGATTTAACGTCGGAGCTCCTGCACGTTGCGAGTTCTAAACGACGGGCGATTTTTTCCAAGACGAAGGGCCCGAACGGCGAAATAAATGATTTAGAAGCGTTTCGCTGCGTCCAGCGTCGGAATTTTGAATGCTAATTGATGAGGGTTTGTAAGACGGGTGATTTGTCTAGAAGCGAAACCGACTGCATGTGAGCGAAGACGTCAGCGTACGTGGAAGCTACGCCGCGAGGAACGCGCGGTAAATGGGCTAGCCACGATTAATCTCCGGAGCAGGCCGAGTTAACGCGTTGAGCGCCCCTTCGCGGACCGCTACCGTAGACGTGCCCGAAGTTCATGACTAATGTATTCGCGTCGAGATGCCCGATGACGTAGACGCTGCGGCGGCGGTTTTTCTCTCGGACGAGGTGATTTTTAACGCGGCATTTTCGCGGTAAAGATGGACGTTCGTGTGTTGAGATAAATTGCGAAAGTTCGCGGTTTTTGAGATGAACGAAGATAGGGAAAGAGGGGATGAATGTGAGAAATACGCAACGAGAGATGAACTTTCAATGGGTCGAGATACTCCGACGTGTATGTGTAATGACCTTTCGACGGGTTTCGAAGATGTATCGCAATTTCAATGGAGTGAAGTGGGAATGGGGGAGTTTGCGGTGTAGGGTGATGCTTTCCACGCGCTGTCGACGTTTGAAAAAGTGAAGTTTTAAACGGAAAAGATGAAAAGTTGGGATTCCCGAAGATAAGAGGGGGTATTGATGATTTTACGTACTTGTGAACAGGTCGGATTTTATCGTGAGTACTTTGAAGATCTGAGAGCAGGGAAAGGAGGAGGAAAAGAATTTGTGTGGAAAAGATTCGACACGTGTGGTGATTGTGGAGAAATTTTTTCAAATTTTAAGTTAGCGTTGTGTTGGAGGTAAGGTGACCGAAGATTTTGGAAAGAAAAGGATTCATTCGAATGTCGATATTTGTGGAGGCGAGGGGAGATGAAAAGGATTCGTTTTTTTGAGTTAGAATTTATATTTTGACTACTTTCGAAGTTCCAAACATTCCATTAAATTTGTTTGAACAAATGTGATTTTTTTGAAAATTTTTCACTGATTTTTCAAAGTTGAGGGCAATTTTATTTGTGGTGATTTATTAGTAGTTTTCATTTCAAAAAATTGGTTTCTACTTTAAAATTGAAAAAAAAATGTAAAATTTATAAAAAAGAAAATTTTTGAGAATTTTTGCAATTTTATAAAGCGGTTGTGGGAAATTGAGAAAAATTGAATCATGCTGGTTTTCTAATCGCAATTCAATTTTCTAATTTATCACAAAAAATAATTAAATTTCTAAAAATCGAAAATATAAAAAAATTTGTAAATTAAATTAAATTTCACCCCTCCCCTCTTTTCGCTTTTTCATTGATCTACTAACGTTTAAGTTTCTAATGCTTGAATTTTTTTTCAACCATGATGACGTCATTGATTTATTATAAAATTTGATGATTTTCTTAACCCGGTGAAGTTTTTTTCATTTATGCATTATCATTTCCTAACTTTATTTAGATTCCTTTCCTTCTAAATCCTTTGAAAGCCTTGTTGACTTCATCAATTTATATAGAAACAATAAGTCATTTTCAAACAATAATGACGTCGTGAATCAAAGATGAAATTCAATTTATGACGTCATTTATGTAGTCGTACTTTGGAAATTATGTCAAGTATCCCAAAAACATATGTAAATGTCGAGGATCTCCTCTTATTAAAATGTCGAAGATGAGAATTATTCGTAAAAATCTCTCAGCGTCTGAGGTCACCTTCTTCCTTAGAAAGACAAACGGAAGTAGGATATAGACGATATGGTTCATGAGAAGGTGATAAGGATTCCAGTTATACGACGAGTATTTTACTCGGATTCGAACTGTTGATAGGTTAGACAACGAGGAGGGAATACAATTACTTCATGAGGGGATATGGGGGATGGTGGAAACGACGAACGACAGTCACTAAGCGATTGCTTAGAGACTGTGCAAGGTTGATGATTGAATGTGGTCTTGCAGTATTTTATGTACATGGTGTACGAAGTCTCATATCTGGCTGTGCGAAGCTGAAGGGCAAATTTTACGTAGTTGAAGTCGCTGTATGTGTGAGCGTTACGTTAGGTTTAATTATATACGCATAGAATAAAAGAACGACTGTTGTAATAGTGTAAATAGAATGGCGAATTTGAAACGTGTATGTATAGATGGCAATTAACGTGTGATGCCAAAAGAACTACGCTGAGCCACTTTTTTTGCTCGCGAATACGAGTACGTTGCGGATCCACTTTGTTGAAAAAAAATTTCAAGATATTCAACGTAGGATGGGTAGATTTCACGCGACCCAAAAAGAGTGCACAACTTACTATAATGTGAAGGTGGGCTTGGTGAGTTGTATGTTATTTTTCAGCTAAGATATGAAAAAATATCGAAGCTGGGGATAATTTTTGCGACTATCTGTGCCTCTCAACACCCGAGAAAGGATTCTTAGTTGTGCCTATCTAGAATAGGTTTCCGTTCCTGGGGATGTGCGCGGTTGAGCGGCGCAAAAGGCGTGCATCGGGCATAGCGATGGTCTAGATACGCGGAGTAGCTCGATTCGATGTCATCGAAAGAAGAAACAGCATCGCACGAACGAGCGAAGATGAAAAAAAAAAACGGCGCACGATCTCTGTACAGGGTTACAGCTACCGTGTTCCGTGAAAACAGGTTCGCGATGCGGCGAGGCGGGTAGGTGCGCGTACGAGAGACGAAACTGGACGAGGCGGCGTCTTCGTCCTATATTATGGTTATGTATTATTCGATTATAAATATTGGTAGAGAGCGACGACGTACGACGACGAATCGAAGAGAGAAAAAAGAAGGAAATTCGTCGCACGTAGCGTCGCGTCGTCGTCCCGCGAATCGTTCCAGTAAACCGGATTGCGCGATGGTGCGCGTGCGCGAGCTTTTTTCCATCCAAGGGCCAAGTGCGAAGGAGGGAGCGCAGTTCGTGGTTTTTACGAAATGACGCGACAACGAACCGGTTTAGCGGGTTCGCGAGGCGACGAGGCAACGATACGTTTGGTTGTGTGCGCGTCGGCGCGGCGACGCGTATAACGTCGGATTAATTTATTATCCGCCCGGAGTCGTGAATTATCGTCGAACTTTCGTTCTGCATTCGTATGTGCGCGCACATACACGCGTCCGCGCCGCGTACATTAGGTCGCGCGTCGAAAACTAGCAATTAAACCGGTTTACGCCGTAGGCCTTCCTCGTACCGCGGTTTTTTTTTCCCTCGTGTCCTTTCACTTGGTCTGCGAAACCAGAGTGAGGCGCCAACGCGATCGATATTCTGTCGCAACTTTCTTCCGAGCGAGATAAATGGGAAATTTTATTGGAGTTTTGATGTTTTGTTGCAGTATCGAGAAGAACCGTACGAGTGGAATCAGCTGAGATTATTCGCTCGTATCGCCGACAGCTCCGTCTACACGACGTTGAACGCCAAAAAGGAACTTAGAGCGCCCACCGAATACGGATTTTGTATACGGACGTCGGAAATCGAATCGGAGCCTAGTTACATCGGCGACGTTACCTCTGAACTAAGGTGTATCGCTTGCGAAACCGAAAGATCAAGGCAGTGTTGGTTAGCAGCTATGCGTCTGGCAAAGGTAAGCTTTCGTTGGATATTTATCGGATCTCGAAGGTATCGTGAAAATATGCAATCTGCGGGGATCTATGGTGATTACAGCGAGGTTCATGCTTCTATCAAAGATATTTGGCAACGTTGTTTCGAGGTGATGAATTTAAATGTCAGTTTTATTGAAACGATTACCGAAGGTAGCAAACAACTCACGTGTTTCAGTATTGAGAAAGGAGCCTGATAATTACAAGAAATTACTTGAAAAATTACCAGTAACTACAAGTAATTACTCAAAAAATTACTGGTAATTAGAAGAAATTACTTGAAAAATTACTGGTAGTTCCACATAATAGCTTGGAAAATTACCAGTAATCTCGAGAAATTACTCAAAAAATTGCCGGTAATTACGAGTAAATACATCTGTGGTTGATTTCATCGTTAATTAATGGGGAAAGGGATGAACTGTGTTTTTCTCGATTTTCAGACTTGTTGGTAGTCTTGACCACGATCTGGGTAAGAAACGTGGGGTGGGGTGGGAGTGGTAAATCTTTAGTCTCATTTTTAATGTCTATAATTTGATTAATGTTTATTCTATTTGGTATAATTTTGGGAAATTTAGGCAATTTTAGGTATTCGTTGAATTTTTAAAATTTTTAACTAGTTGGTCTATTTTTTGATAATTTATTCTTTTTTTATTTTCCATTTTTAATTCATCTTTTAATTGATCAGATTAATATTTTTTAATCGTAATACATGTGATGATTTTTGATTGATTATTCTTGATACGGCGTATTTTTGGGGTGACTTTAAATACATAAGGTTACTTTGAAAAGCGATTTTTATGCAAATTTAAGTGTATGGGGTAATTTGAACGCGTAAAAATGAGGTTTCAAAGTAACCCCGCGTGTTCAAAGACGCCCCAAAATAACGAAATTCTTGATTTTTCTTAAATTCTCGTCGATTTTTTACGTTCTTGTGTTAGGTGTAATCGATTCGCGATTCTTTTGCCTTAGTAACGTGCAGTTTCGGTCAATTCTTTACTTTTTGTATAATTTTGAGGTATTCAAAGTATTTTCAAGGTTCGAAAAAAATTTCACGGGATTTCTTTGCGAATTGATTTTTCTGTTGTTTTTTTTACGACAAATGGAATAATTTCTCGTTCGTGTTATCGGAAGATGCAAATGGAAGGAGCGGGGTGTTGGTAATTTCGAAACGATTATTGAATCTCGCGTTAAATACTCGGCGTACTTTCTCGTTTTAATAATTACCGCCGCGATTGTGTTACGATTACTTATTAATTTAGAGAAACCCAACGCGGTGCGACGACTCGACCTTCGACGACCTCGAGTAGTGTATTTCTATAAATAATTTACGGAAAATTCAAACTGTAACGTGAGTCGGTTGATTCGCAAGGAAAAGCGGTGTCGAGCGGAGCGTTTATTTGCGAAGGAGTCAATTGTGGGAACGTTGAATTTGATTGGAATTTTCCGGGGGAGTGGAAAATGTGGAAAATTTAAGAGATACGCGTATAGTTGATAGATTTTGAGGACATAATATGTGGAATTATGAACTTATATTGAGAACGGAGGGGGGAGGGGTGGATCTTTTCGCTTTGAAGATTTTCAATAGAATTGCTTGAGTTTCTCAAAAATAAACGACGTTACTGGAATGGAAGAATTTTCGGCAAGTCTTTCCTCTGATTTACCTATGAGTATTCGTTTTTTAGTTGATTACCCCTTACCTCTTCGCGCAGCCTGTACGATGAAGGTGCTACTTAGTTCTCCGTCTTGGCGTAAAATATTACACCGTTAATTTTTCGACGTCCTTGAGAGGAAATGTTTGTTCATTTGCGAATAAATGTCTTCGACGGTTTTATATTTTACGACGTGTAATTTGAAGACGTTCAGAAGGAAAACTCGCGACCGCGACGACGGGTACGGTTACATATGTTATATCTCATGTGCGTATGTGTTTGTAATTACGAGGTATCCGATGTTGCTGTAAAATACGAATAGATAAGTTGGTAGCATTTTCGTCGCAACACGCTTATGTACTTATTCGAGCGAACCATTATCGCCTTCTACGTTAATTCGACGCTGCGACGGATATTACATCGATTAACGTAAGCGATTTCCTTTCGATGGCTATTAATCGAGATGGAAGCCGAAGGGATGTACGAATCGTAACTGAGTGCGTTAGCGGTCGAAAGGAATCGGAGGAAATGAGAGTCGTGGGCGCTGATGAAACGAGTCGAGTTCGGTCGTCGTACGGAGACGGAGCTTGACTCGGGATGATGCTCATTTCCGACTATCGAAACGACTATTGTTCGAAGACGATAGTCGAAGGCGCCGATCATAAAAATGAGTTATGGCGGTGTCGACGAAGGTATTCGACCTATAATCGATGTTAATTTTAAGTTCACCCCAATATTCGTAGCCGAAGCTGAAGTAGCACTTGAGTGGGTACTTGAGGTCGGTGAATGCCATAGAGTTCACGATGCGATTCCATAGCGGGTGTAATCCAGTTATGCTTCATTACAGGGTAGGAAGGGGCTAAAATTAATGGAAAATTTCTATGTCGCGTAGTTATCTGATATACGAGAAAAGTACCTATTTGTAAGTATTAATTAAAGCGATAGATAAGCGTTTTCATCATTCGTTCGAGATGCATTTCAAAAGTATCGGTTTACCTTGGAGATTGACTTCGTAGAAAAAAGAAGTGAGTGACATGCGAGATTCAGTAGGTGAAAAGGGGAGGCGTGATTTAAACACAATTCTGCCGATCGTGTCTTGTAGGAATTTTGAAACAACTTGTTATATTGCACAGAGGTGGAGAGGGGAAATTGGGGTTCCAAGGATGATCATTCAGTTTCGATTTTTGAAAAAATCCGTCGAAGTTGCATAATTTGTTCGCAAATGATCGAGTCTATGGAACGAGAGATTCGTTCCTTTTTTAATCGAATAATTCATTCCAAATTTTTTCTTTTTGAGATCAAATGAAGTGGTTGGACTAGTTCACAAACTGCTGCATCTACCGAGCAATTCGTTCGTTCGCTTATCAAACTAGTGGATCGGTCGGTCACGAAGCACCAAATCTGTGTAAAAAATTTTTCGTTCTTTCACCAATTGAACGTTTTTTTTTTGAAATTTATTTTCGTGCACATTGTTTGAATCGTTTGCGAACGATGGAACCTATTTAAACAAGTTACTTGTTTTTACCAAACAAGTAATCACCCGTAATTACCGGTAATTTTTCAAATGATTTCTTATAATTACCGGTAATTTTTTGAGTAATTTCTCGTAATTATCGCTAATATAAGAAATAATTTCTCGTAATTACCGGTAATTTTTCGAGTAATTTCTCGTAATTATTGGTAATTTTTCAAATAATTTTACGTTATTACCGGTAATTTTTGAACAATTTTTCGTAATTACTGGTAATTTTTGAACAATTTCTCGTAATTACCGGTAATTTTTCGAGTAATTTTTCGTAATTATTGGTAATTTTTCAAATAATTTTACGTTATTACCGGTAATTTTTGAACAATTTTTCGTAATTACCGGTAATTTTTGAACAATTTCTCGTAATTACCGGTAATATAAGAAATAATTTCTCGTAATTATCGGTAATTTTTCATTATTACATGTAATTTTGCAAGTAATTTTACGTTATTACCGATAATTTTTTGAACAATTTCTCATAAGCACCGGTAATATGAGAAAGAATTTTTCGTAATTCCTTTTATTTACCAGTAATTTGAGGGGTAATTTTTTATGATTACCGTTAATTTTTTGAATAATTTCCTGTTATTCTCGGTAATTTGGCGAGTGCCTTATAATTACGAAAAATTTTTCATGCAATCACTAACAAATTGAGTAGTCACTTTTGAATCGTTCGCAAACGACTGATTGTATCCATCGAACGAATACCTCTCACTATTGGGAAATCGTTCGCGAATGAATCATTACAAAATCGTTTAAAAGTATGTAGTTCCTTTTATTCATTTTTACGACTGTTCGAAGATCGGAAGGAAGAATACGAGTGTTCTGATAAAACCTGTTCACGAACGACTCATCGAATGGAAATAGTGCTCGATTTTGATGGCTTTTACGATTCATTCCGATTGATTTCACGCTCGTTTTTTCAAACGACGACGACGACGACGACGACGAATAAATTAAACATAAACGTCGAAATTCGCGAAGCTAAATAGCAAATAGAAAAGTCCTTCGTGTAGTTGACGGAAAAACCGGCGTGTTCCGGCGTTCACGACGTCGTCGTGTGTTCACGAAGCACAAACGTATATACAGTAACGGTGTAGATACGAGTACGTTACAGGGTCAAAAAAATTAATGTAATCGAGGTACGACGGCGAAGGAAAGCAAAAAAAAAAAACAATCAGATATAAATATCCGGTCTTTATGAATATATTTAAGAGAAGCGAAAATAATAGATAAGAGTAAATACGACCGATGCAGCCGGACCGTATCGAAAAAACGTTTGCGATATTGTCCATCTCTGTGTGTACGGCGTAGTGTTCTCGTGTACATTCGCAGGTTGTAGTACGCAAATTGACGATAAAAAGAAAGGAGAAGGAAGGAATCGTTGATAACGCGTTCGAATGATAATAAACGCGGAAATAACGATCCCTGGATGGCGGTTTTCTGCCGACGGTCTTAGCCCCCTCTGCGGCCCCGCGTCGACGTCTGCGTTTTTTCTCGGTCACTCGCGTAAATCGAACGGTAAAACGGCCTGGATAAGTGCCGGAGGCGTGCATCTGGAAGAATTATTGTTCGACGAATGCGTATTCGGTGTGAACATGTCAAAGATGGAAATTAAGAGGATTGAGAGAGTTTTTTGTCAGGGGCCGTAGAATGATTCGAGGTCGTGGATGAAGTGTCGGTTCTTAGGAATAAAAGGGAAGATGGAGGTGTAAATGTGAACATAACCGGTCACGATTGTTTAATTTGGAGACGGCGAGGGAGAGGTTAAGTAATGTTATGGACCTTGGAGAAAAAATATAACGAGGAGATGGTCGGGTGTACGGAAGTGGTTGAAGTACGAGGTGAGTTTCGCGACAAGGGTGGTTTTTGGGATTTTCATGAAAAAGTAAATGTGAAATGGCTGAAGAACGAAGATGCTCCCGTTCGCCTTCGTTATTTCGTCGTGATTCGCTATATCCTCAGCGTACACGGTACTTTAAATAACCTTACAATATGGCGAATTTTTCGACGATACTTTTAGTAATTTTTTGGTCGTGTTTGCGTAGTTGCCTAAGTAACCAAGTAATTAAATTTTTTGTCGGGAATTTCGCGTGTTTGGTAAATTAATTAGATAGACGTTTCGAGGTATTGCGCACGTGGAGGTTTTTTTTTCGCGTTTTCTCGTTAGCATTCGCGAGTATCGCCCATTTTAGAAAAATTATAGATTAGGTTTCGCATCGAAGCGAAGCTACGAGTGGACGAGACGATTTTTGGCGGAAAAAATTACATATCGGGTTAGAAAAGCGAAACGTTTAGATTAACGTTTCGATGTGACGTGATCAGATTGCCAATGGAGTTCAGCGGAGGTGAAAACGACGACGAAAGGGTGGTTTTATTTTCTAGATGAGGCGAATCTTTGGTGTGCTTTTTTATGCCAGCAGTGACGTCGGTCATGGTGTGTCGAAGGGGTTCAAGGTAATTTTGCGCGAGCCAAATCGAGAGTAATTGGGTTCGCAGTGACAATTTTTGGTTTACATGATGTGCTTGTTAGTCTGACGACGTCGTTTGGAAAAAGGGAAATTGCTTTTTGCTCGGGTATTTTTTTCGCGTTATTTGTGAAATTTTTACGAATAATTTTTTCACGCTGAGTAGGAAAGTGAACGAGGAATGTTTTTTTTATTGATTTTTTTGTTTCTTTTGGAATTTTGGAATTTTGCTTTGTTTTTTTCCTCGCGAATGAGTTACGATATTGGCGGATTTTTGTGGGGTGGGATTTTCATGTGATTTGAGGTCATTTTGAAGAAAAAATTTTAAAACAAAAGTCGTCGAAAATTAAATGAGAAGTATTTTTAGCAGTGATACTTCGTTAAGTTTCCGCAATTCGCGTAATTTCCTTTTTTCGTAATTAAAGTACTGTTGTAGTTTAATTTAACGAAATACAAAAAAATTCCCCAGGTGAAAAATATTCCACGTTTAATTTTCAACAATTTTCATCTCAAAAGTTTTCCTCTATTGTCTCAAGTTCTTCCCTCAGTTGTGGAATTTCATGAGCAATGGCAAGTAGTATAAAGCAAAATTACGACGAAATTTGAAAAAATACAAAAAAAAATTTGAATGCAAAAAATACGCGTATTTCTAATTTATTTTAAATAATTTTTATTTAAAAAATTCCTCAAAAAAAATAGTTTCCTTCCGTAACTCAGTCAAGTGCTGAGTTGTCAGATTTACAAAAGCGTCTAATAAACTATAGAATACATAGCCATAGAAAAAGAAACACCGAGAAAATTACGTAGTGCGACGTTGCCGCATATCGTAGTTAAATTGATAACGACTTTAAAGGATTTTTTTCACACTTGAGCCGGATTAAACATGAAACGAGTATAATCTGGTATTATATATATTTTCTTTTGTTTCAGTATGGAAAACAATTACGTGAAAATTATCGCGCCTTTAAGAATAAGCAAAATGCCGACAATAATTCCCCGGTGCTATCGGGTTACACGTCCAGTGAATATACGAGGCAATCAGTACCAAGTGTAAGTAGCTTTTTTTTTTCCTTCAATAAGTAGGAATTAAGTATATATGATGATGCGACCGACGTACGACAATCGCGTACTCTTGGCCTGGTAGAGTAACAATGCTGAAATGAGGATGGACGTGTGTACCTATTCGATGTTGGTTGCTGGCGCGACCGACAAATTAAGGTCGATTTATTAGGCCAGTGTTGAAAATCGAGCGAATACATTGTCTCTGGTGGATTCGCGCGTTCGGCTTGAGACGCGACGTATTCGATGGGAAACGAGTTTTTATCGTATCTCCAACGAGTATTGAATCGCATTTGAAGAGTATAGAATGGGTTTCCGTAGAGTAAGAATGACCAAAATGTGGCCCATTCGGAGCTGCTGAATTTTTTGTATTTTTACTCTTCTCTTGCAACTTCTTTTTTGTGAAAAAAAAAATCAAGATGATGACTGGTACATTTAATTTTTGAGTTAGTATTTCGAAGTAGAGTTCACAAGACAGGGCGAGAGGATGGGGAAACGTCTGAATTTATAACTTGAATATATCGACGTTGTGGTATTAAAACACATTTCTTTTTTCGTAAAAAAACATAAATAAAAGAAATAGCATATTCGAAGTCGGTCTTTATGTAAATTCGCTATTTTTAAAATTGAAACATTAGCGCAGAAATCTTAAAGTACGATGTTTCTAGCGAAAAGAGACGACCGGGGGTGCGAAGTATTAAAAAAATTGTCGCATTTCGAGTCGAAAAACGTATTAAATACGTCGCTTTTAATATCGCAACCGCGCTGAATGGGCTTTTGAGTCGAGCGTACTTGGGGAGTGGGGAGGTCCGTCCTTCTTGTGTTTGTCGTTTGGATGTGATTTTAGCAAAAATAGCTGTAATATTTACACGAGCTCGTTGGCTTCTTGATGTAGGTCATAGTGTAATCAGTGTCTCGTAAATTGCATATTTTTTTTCATGTTTACCGATGCAGCTGCACTATTTATAACCTCTTCGGTCGGCGTTTCTTTTCTCTTTGTGTATCGCGTTTCGAGATACGCGAATGGAAAAAAAATGAATGTCAGAAAAAATATCTCGCGCGGTAATGAATTCGACGTCGGTAATACGGTGAATGCTAATTGGCAGCGATTTCGCAATTTAATCGATGTTATCGGTGGTTTTTAATGTTCGTAGTGTTCGTCATCTCGTGTCATCGCGCATTCGATAACCTTTTCCGTTTGATTTTACCTCGTGCGAGGTACGAGGACGCGAAGGATTAGAAAATCGAGCATTGACGTCATACGATCGAGGATGTCGTTTTGGTGAGATAATCTAATTTACCAAGTGAAGTTGGATTGTCTTGGAATGAAGGTGTCTCGTCGCTGATGTCGATTTTCTCGCTTATGAGAGTAACGAAGTGACGAATTTGTTAATAAGCAATGAAAAAACCTCGAGGTGTATCTGATCTTTCGTAATTTTTTGCGCGTGATGTATAATTTAATCAAAATTGAGAAAAAAATTCACGAATTGCGCAATATCCCGCGAACGACGGATTGGCGTTGAATTCGCGTGATGTGTAACGAAACGAGTCGACTTTGCATCTTGTATGTACTCGTTTTCTACGATAATTCATAATTGGTAGATTTGAAGATAGAAATTTAGCTATTTTTGTGTTTCTGATGTTGGTAACACTAATATAAAGTTGGTCATGTGGGTATATGGGAATGTGTTGAGCGTGTAGAGAAAACATGACTTGAACTGATTTCGTCGATGAAATTAAAATTAGCGAATTTTGATGGGTTGTGATTGGTAACAATGCTATTCGTAATTTTTAGAGTTAAGAGCTTAGAAACTAGTTCAGGTTTGATTTTTATGATCGAAATACCGATTTAAGTTATTTTACGCCGGAAACGTTGGTATCACTGATTTGTAGATGATATCAAAATATTGCTAATTTTGACATGATAATTGGTAATTGGTAACACTGGTGTAAGTGATTATTAGAGTAAAGGTCTTTGGAACTAGTTCAGGTTTGATTTTTATGATCGAAATACCGATTTAAGTAATTTTACGCCGAGAACGTAGGTAACACTAAATGTATAAGAAGAATTTCAAAGATATTTACACGCTGTGGAGGTTGGCAGCACTGGTATTCATCATATACTACAAAATGTCTTGAATGGAGAGACAGAAATGTGTGATTATTTGTGAAATTGGGATACAAAATTTTAAAACTGATACTTTTGTGTTGCTTAAGTTGGCAACACTTGTCCCACGTAGACGAGCCGAAGCGAAATTGTTATTATGAGCTAAATTATGGATGATCTGTTCGTTGTATTCGATCAACACACCACACACGTGTAAATTTATCTTAGGTGAAATTCTTACTGAGCTATAATATACAATAAAAATTGGCAACACTGACAACCATTTGATTTTTGATTCAAGGATCGAAAAAAATAATTTGAAGGCCAACTTCCACTTGATTTTTTCATACTACTGGATAGAAAATTGACTTCAGTTCACGTTTCAATGAATGTTTATGTAGTAAAATTTGGTTGGCAACACTGATTTCTTCAAATTATTGAAGTATTTTGTAACAGGATCAAAAATAATCAGAAAAATGAATTTTTCTATTTAAATATTCATAGCATAGCTTATTTTCTTATGGACCTTAATAAAATTTTTTATTATTGGCAACATTGATTGCTTTAAATTACCTCTTTGAAAAGAATTTTTACGCTGTAATTTGCTACTATCAACATTGACTTAAATTAATGTGTAGTTTTGAAAAGAAAAAAAATGTTAATTGGGGAATTCTTTGTAATAAGAAAAACAATTGGTTGGCAACAATGATTATTTAATCGTGCTGAATTTCTGGAAACAAATGATTCTTGCTTTCGATAGGGACCGCAAATTCCGACAAAATGAGCCAAAATCGGCCATTCGCTATTAACTGAAGATTGTTCGTATTTTCGAAGTTGGCAACCCTAACGAAGCTATTTTTATCCGTATTATTCATCTAATCAGTTTTCAATTGGTTTTTAAAATTTTTTAATAAGAATTTTGAGTGGATGGAAATTGTGTATGGGAAGATGCCATTCAGTGTTACCAATTTTTCTTACAACTTCACGAAATTTCTCTTTGTTATGAAGTTGAATTTGAGTTGTTTTTCCATGTTATATTATTTTAAATATTAATTGGCAAATATTCTGACGATTTTTTTCAACTTGATGTGAACAGGAGAGCATTAGATCGCGAGTCGCGATGGACTTTACCGGTAGCGTCGGCCGAATAGTAGAAGATCCCGCCGAAGCTCAAGCAATAGCCGAATCCGAAGGTAAAATATTACACCGAAAGTTGCGACCAAACGTGAACATAATACCAGAAGGAATAGATACCAGCGCCGGCATACATACCTTGCAGCCTTGGTTTCATAGTAAATTAACCAGAGATCAAGCCACCATGTTAATTAATAAACACGGATGCGTGGACGGGTAAGCTTATTCGCTAAAGTTGTTACTCGCATATGCCTCGGAGAGCTTTTGCCGCAGAGTTCTGGGGAACTATACTCCAAAATGCGGGCTTTGAGCTCTACAAAACGAAAAGTTTCTTCGATGGCGTGTATACGGCGTAACTACGTATTATATACGAAAATATACGAGCGTATAATATTACATTCTAAAGTCCTGTTTTTTCCAACTTTTCTGTTCCTTATAGCGTGTTCTTGGTGCGTGAAAGTCGCAGTAATCCGGGAATTTATGTTTTAACTTTCAAATGTAGCGGAAAAGTTGTACATAGTCAAATACAGCCGGTAAGTTGAATGGAAAAATGTAAATAGGATTGAATTTAAAGTTTTATTTGCTTTCGAAGGTTTTACACAATTATGTATGCCCAGTAAACGAGCCAGCGGGAGGGGGCGCCGAAACAGGCATAGCATGTGTAAATATGATTCATTGTCACGTGATATTTTATTTGCCTTTTAAAATTACTCTCGTTTTGGGTTATTTAACGTCGCGACCGAACCGCGGTGGGTATTTTTGAAACTTTTTTCTCGATTAGAAAAAAATCGATGAAGGTGGAAGTTTCGGGTTAGCGGTTTTGTCGAGTTGGAACGATGACGAATTTGGAACCTTGAAAAGTAACGGAAGATGTCAAGGTTGGTGTAATTTGAAAAAAAAATTCGGAATTGTGGTATTATTAATTGGTCGCGGTGAGGGGGAGGGGATTTTGAGGATTTAGGGTTTCTTTGTTCGGTACAGTAGGTGTCGAGTGGAAGTTGTTTCATTTTTTTTTTAATTTTTTTACACGTTTTTATATTTTAATTTTTTGGTTTGATTATATTTGACGCATCGATATTTGCGTAATCATATTAAGCAATTTTTTGTTTAAATTTTGTTTTTAAAAATTGTCGAATTTTGTTAAAATAATGAGATTATTCTTAGATTGAAAATTTTCCATTTTAAAATTTACAAGTGACAGCGCAGAAGATATGGAGTCGCTTTGAGAATTTCCGTGAATAATATTTAATTGGCAAATTGTCCAAGTATTTGAAAATTTTCGTGTTTTAAAAAAAGACGAGCAAGGAAATATACTTTGAAAACGCTTAAAATTTCCGTATTTCTTCGAAACATAAAACACGTGATGACGCGTGCTTTGTAGATACGAATATCAAGGTACGTGTCATGATGACGAAATTTAAGCGAAATTTAAGAATGACGAATTCACGAAATGAATAGCAAATGGAAACGGGGGTGAGGGGGAAGATTTTGTTCAAGTATAAGAAAGTTGTTTTTTTTCTAGGGAACATTTTTTGAAGTAAAATTCTGTAAAATGAAATGAAAGCTTTGTACAAAATGGTGACTTTTTTGATCAATGTGGATTTTAAAGGGAGGAGAAGGGGTTAACGAAAAAACTGTAACCGAATATGTTCTTCGGGAAATTTCCTGTAAATTATGTTATTAACGTTATTCACATTAATCGAATTGTTGACGAGAAAAAAACAAGTGTACTTCAGGTCCTATCAATTTTGGCATTTAAAAAAAATTTTATTCAACTGTCAAATTATTTTCTATAAAAAAATGAATTTTAAAAAGTCAAAAAAAATGTTTATTATAAAAATTGTCTACAAATTATTTTTTGTGAAATTGAGTTCAAGAAACAAATTATTTTCTGTTAAAAGGATGAAATTTCTAAAAATTATTGTTAAAAAGATTTGGAAATAAAATTTTCTAAAAATTAGTTTCAATGAAATTTAATTGAACCGTGTAGAACTATGCAACCTGCAATTTATCACTACCTTCCTCGTCAACATTTAATGTTTATTCACGTAAATCGCAACGTGAGAGGGGGAGGGGGAAGTGAGCTTCAGGTCCTGCAAATTTTGACATTTTTTTCAAATTTTATTCGAGAGAATAAAAAAGAATGAAATTTCAAAAAATTAAAGAAATGTTTATTATTGAAAATATTTGGAAAAAAATTGCTCACAAATAATTTTTTTTGTGAAATCGAGTTCAATAGTGTAAAATTATGCAACCTACAATTTATCCCTACTTTTCTCGTCAACATTGTTTTCTATACAAACAATATTAAATAACATCATCAACGGAAAATTTTATCACAAAAATTTTTTATTATAATGAATTTTTTCGTGAATGGATTTTTTTCCGTTTTGGAGTCGAAATAATAATGTAAAAAATTATTCAAAGTAGCATACGCCAAGTTCACTTGCTTTTTTTCTCGTTAAATCTGCATTCTATGTAAATAACGTTTATATGCGAAAATTTTTCAAAAATTTGATAAAGAAAATTTTTAGTTATCAATTTTTTCGCTATTCCCTTTCATCTCGAATTATAAGGCAAAATGTCAAAAAATCGCTCATTTTTCCAAATTATTACAGACCTACGTTCCCTTGAAAGGGCCCACGTTTTTTTCAACATCCGGTCATTTTTCCCAAAAGACTCGTTATTTTTTGTACGGGCTTGAAACGCACGAAGGCCCCTAAAAAAATCCGGGCTCGAGGGGAAACCCCCTCTTCCCCCTTATGGTTGGGCCTGATAGTGATTGCTTCGTCGACGGTATTTTTTTCATCATTTATGGGAAACGTTTTTGCTGAGATGCGTAAAAAGCATGTAAGTTAAAGTGAAGAAAACGCCATTACTGGAACTGTTGGTGTAGACGAGAAAACTAAGCTAGATTGAGAGTAATGTTGAAGCGATATTGAGAAAATGGGTAAAATATACGCACACACTGTATAGATACATATATGTAAATGACGCGACAGACAACGCGTATCGTAGATATCGGATAAGCGGATTTTACGCGCTTTGGTAACCCGATATCGGTGTAAATGTTACTCGTACGTTGCGAAATATGCTACATCGACGGCTTTTTTAGAGGAAAAAAGAAGTAATTTTGGTTATTTTTTGTATTTCCAGATAATGGATTCGGTTCGAGACACGTTGTGTTATTCGTTGGACAGCGGCGTAACGAAGTTTTACGATTTATTGCAGTTAATAGAATTTTACCAGTTGAACGCCGGCTGCTTGCCGACGCGATTGACGCATTATCTGGTTTATAATGGTCCTCGTACGACACCCAACCAATCAACGAATACCAATCATGGATCTTCGCAGACCAACGGAAGCGTTGTTAATTGCCGAAATCCTATATCGGCCGCTCATTAAGATGCAGCCGCATCCAGGATGTATAAATCGTATGATCGTATACGTTTTCGTGAAATTCGTATTTCTGTCGTGTTTGATATTTTTGTTTTTGACATTCCTTATGTGTTTTCCGAGATGATGATTTTTCGGAGGTGTAGGTGAAGTTAACAATAATCGTGTTTTAAAGCATCGTCAATAAGACTGTAATAGATGAATTTTTTTTTTCAAATACCAAAAATCGCATTCAAATTGTCACGTGTTTTAGGTTTAAGTTTAGGTTATTTTTCCTTTTATTTGTCGTGTCTGTGGCGTTAACTTGACGAGATATGTTTACCTCGGGGACCAATTTCGAATTGAAATTTACATGCCAAAGCGACGTAGTAATTTTCGTTAGCGAGTTTTGAGGGGTTCGTTATAAGTGGACTGGATGTTTTTATATTTCTCCATGAAGTGAGGTATTTTTAGCAATTCTTCCTTTAATCGTGTCAAAGCAATATTGTAGTTTTTACGGTGTTCAGTCAAGTTATGATAAGTGGTAACACTGATTTTAAGAAATTTTTTTTGATTTTATGGATCGATTGAAAAAGATGAAGTTGTGACGGAAATAGGATTTGCTTTTTGCGTTTATGTAAATTACTCCAAAAAATGAGTTTTGTGGAAAAAAAATTATTCTGAATTTAAAAAAAAATTTAAGAAAAATTATACGAAATTATTCGACAAGTTTTGTTAATTTTTACGGAATTTTTCTGTAATCGATAATCGCGATTAATTTTGAAATAAAATTCACAATAATGAATCGTTCACGAACGTTGTCGTTAAAATTATAAAATTAAAAATTAATTCCTTCGTTATTAAGAAATTATAAAAAGAGTTGAAAAATCAATCTCGTCGATTTTTTTTTTTTGAAACTAGAATCGCTTATCGACGAAAAATCAGTGTTACCAGCTACGAGTTATTTTCATATTGATCTCATTAAAATATCGGAGAAAATATCACCTGAAGTCCAACACTATTATAGCTCTAGTCTCCCAAGACATCTCTGGGCTTAATTACCCAACGAACCGAATGGCCGAATTTGGGATTAATTTAGCATCAGTGTCTGTTTTTGAAACGAAGGGTCGTATGACAATTGTAAGATTTAAAAAATTAAGTGGAAAATTTTCGTATTGTTGTCTTTGTTCCCTTTCCTCGCATCTCATTCAGGAACTTTCCACTGGTTCGGAAATTCACCAACGAAGCGATACTTAAGTATGCTTCGGACTGTGAAAATTGTTAACGAATGTTTTCTCGAAATACGTTATCGGTTTAGCTTACGTAGTTATTTTACAACAATGATTAATGTTCGATATTTCCAATTATGCTAATCCGTCCACTTATATTGGTGAAACGATGTGCAATATGGCCGTAAAATTACGCGAAAAATACGCGGATTAATGGGAAATTTCAAGAAAATTGCGATATGTCTCGTAACCCGCTCGCTGCGTTGTGAAGTAAATATAAGATGAATTTCGATTCGATAAATTCGAAATATTTTCGTACGCGAAATGTAAATATGGCGGATTGGATGATGTATATAGTTGCCATAAATTATACGCGATTGTATCGCAAACGCGGATTTTCGTTTTCAAGTGTTTTTTTGATCTCATTAGGTTTGAAAAAGATGTTTTTTTTTTTGTTTCTATGTTTGTAATATTTTAACGCGGAATCTGTCTATCGTGCAATATCATATTTGGTCGCTCTTCTGATCTATTTAAGTACAAATCACATATCGAACGACTAAATTGAAATATAGAGTTGGAAAAATTGTACAATTCGTGTAGTCTAAATTTAGCGAAATGTGTATCTGGTGCCACCTAATGACGAGTTGTAATTTAGCGGAAAAAACGATGTTCTCATTATTGTATAGTTAAGGATATTGATGATGTGTTGATTGGATACGCACAAAGGAAACTACATATTTATGTAAATTCGCCATTAGCGATATATAAATTGGCTTTAATCAAATATTGTATAATTAACATGCGAAAAGCGAGATTTAAGCGAAGGTAGCGAAATCTTTGGAGTAGTATGTATAAAGTTCCTGGAATATTGTTTTTCTTTTTTTCATTTATTTATTTTTAACATTTTTAAGTCTTTCGTAATGTTATACATTTGAGTAAATAAAACGATATTTATTTTGAGTTGCGATTTTCATTAAAAACGAGATTATTTTGGGTATTTGTTTCGATACTCCACACTCATCAAATTCGGCGTTCCATTGACGGATTTCCAATATAGCGAGTTTGATTCTCGTTTTGGTACGGTAACTTCGTCACGTTATGGAGAGTAATCAATTAAAACATCGATTGGTTCTTCGAAGTCGATTTATTTGCTCATTTTTGGAAACAATGATAAATTTTTTTCTTTTTTGGCACATTACTTTCTAAGTACCTAAGTAGTCAATATCGGTTTGTTATCATTTAAGTAACAAAAATGATGAAAGTGATTTTTACATTCATAAATGAAATTTTACTCGAAAAATTTAGCTAGTTTTATTAATTGGTAAAACATTTTGAAATAAAATCAAAATACGGTGCATTCTGCTAGTTATTTATTATAATTTCAAGTTGTAGTCGATGAACGGTTTCCGTTGATGTTCTTAGTTTTATTTATTGGTTGGTACTCTTCGTTCTTCTTGTCGTTGACTTTTTCACGTGCTAGAAAGTCAAAATAATGAAGGGCTTGTTGAATCTCCATTCTGATTTCTTCATTCGGTATCATGTACTGATATTTGATAAAACCAGGTGTTAAATATCCTCGATCGAATAACATAGTCAGTATCATATCGTTGTACTTGGTTTTGTAATAAATCTCGTAATCACGTTCGGTATATACGGTGGTTAAATTGAACGAAATAGTGTTATTTGGAATGACAAGCTGACGAAGGGTACTACGGATGTTGTTGTTTTGCAAAACCGCCTGCAGAAATTTTTCTTCATCTTTCCAGTATATTCGGAAAGTAGATGTATTACCCATTCTATGCGAAAAATATTGCACCACCGATCGCGGATTAAATAACGGTTCGTGATCTTCGCGGAACTTGTATCCGTTGTAATATTCTTTCAGGGTGTTTTTCTCATCCTCGGTACATTTAAATTTGGTGAATAACTTTTTCATCTCCTTGGACGAGAATCCGAAATATTTGCTGAATAGATGTTTGCTCAAGAACGAAAGATGAGTTATGTGTTTCAAAACACTATGAGTTTCGCGTAATGGCAACACTGTGTCGGTACCGAAGATCAAAGCTTTGTAAACAAAGTCGTGACTTTCGAGCGCATGGGAAATCATTGCGTTGACTTTTTCATAAACGAATTTCGTCATGTCGTCCCATTTCGGTAAATCTGTATTCATCACTCGATCGTATTGATCAATCAATAAAATAACCCTCTCATTAAAGAAAGCGTATAAGATTTTACAAAGGGTACGTAATCCGTAGATGATATCTTCTTCGAGTAAATCTTGACGTGTTAATCTATCTAGAAATGAAATATCTTGCGTTGTCACTATGTATCGTCCTTTTTGCTTTATGTTAGTCCCGTTCGACTTCAGAGCACCAAGTACCATCTGATAATCTTCAAAAGAAGTGTATAATCGTTCGGTCAAGTAATGCAGGATACCTTCTTCGTTGGGGTTCCTAAGTTTTGTAAATTTCAGGTGAATTACTGGATGCCGACAACAGTGTTTATCGAGTGTTTTTTTATCATTATCGCTGATTTTCGTTTCAGGGAAGACTATTGCCACAGAGGCATTCATGTAATTCGTCATATTTCCGTGTTCGTCTATTACGATCTTACTGTAAAGCTTTATCGACTGGAGATTGACCGATTTGCCGAAACCACTTGGATATGTAAGGTAATAATAGGGCATTACTTTGTCGTCGAGGAACACGTTGATTATTTCGGATTTGTCGACGAAATATTTGGTAAATACTAGTTTCGCGAAATCAATGGTGCAACTGATAACGTGTAGCTGTAGTAGTGAAGCTAGTAAAATGACGAGTGACGACGGTCTATACATGATTTGTTTCGTTAACCTGAAATACGGAAGAGGAATCATATTAAGTAAATATCGACAAATTGAAGTAGAAATGTCGTAAGTTTTTCACTGATTAGTTTATCTGAAATCTACTTGCTTCGTTAGTAAGAAGTATTGTTTCTATCTCGAACTACAATTCAACACAAGTAATTAACCGAAGACAATACTTTCGCATTTCTTTTACTTTAATCCTAAGCTATTGAATACATAATTTGCTCAAATGATATAAAGTATCAAGAAGAAGATTTTCTGATCTACAGTGAGTATATGTTACTATGATGAACTAGGTATGTACCTAATGTTTGTATAATTTGAGACAAGCAATTCAATCGAAAATTCGCGGAAATTATTAACGTTGATTAATTCAGCAATAATTACAAACGATATCGAATCTTCGATTTAGATATTGATACGTTTGAATGGATCATGAATCGTTTAAAGAAGTGAAGCTAATGAATAATGATGTTTCAGTAATGATTTATTGATAAAAACGGGTCATAAAATGCTCCGGATTCACATCAAGTACCAACTACGATTATACTATTTTGAAGCAATTGAAGCATTTTTTCAACATTTCCTTGCCACAATTACCTACGCAACTTGTTGAACAATGAAGAGCTGTTTGATGTCATATGAGTTGCCTATTTCGACATTGAAGCGTTATTTTTCACTGGGAATATTTTTTCAAATGATATGTTTTGTACAAAAATTTATTTTGACATTTTAAAATCTTGGCTATTGCACACTAACTCGAAAATGAAGAATTATTTTTTTATTTGCTTTCAACTTCAACGTCATCGAAAAGATGAAATTATTGATGAAAATATTCGTCTTTTCTGGTCAACAATCATAATTTGTCATTATTTCCGATTACCTTGTGATAAGAAGTAGGAACAAAGGAAAAGGTTTATCACACTGCTGTGCAATTTATGTTCGACATTAGTGAAGCAATTATGAATAATTTACCCACAACTTATACGCTCGTTTTTGCTCGATGATGTGATCTAAAATAAGATGACGTCAGTTTGCATTAGGAAAACCGTGTTTGCGTTCGTTTAAATGACTTTGGTGCAAAATAATGTACGTGATGATTAATTTTTGATTTTAATTCCAACGTTGGCACCTGGGAAGATTCTTTCTAAAAAGTTCATCAATAGTTTTGAAGGAAAATGGGTAAGTAACTAGTTAATACAAGCTTAATCAATGTTGCAAAGTTCATTCTGAAATTAGTTTTATTCTTGAGAATAAGATATACAACTACCTCACGGTTGTGCTATTCGATTAAACTGAAGCGTTGAATTTTTTCGATCTTACGACGTATCCCAATCACTATCGGTGTCGGTCGACTCGTCAGAACTGGAAGTACTAGAAGTGTCATCCCACGACGAAGTGTCATCCGATGTCGAAGTGTCATCCGACGTCGAAGTGTCATCCCACGACGAAGTGTCATCCGACGTCGAAGTGTCATCCCACGACGAAGTGTCATCCGACGTCGAAGTATCCGATGAAAACGATGACGTGTAGCTTTCGCTGGAAGAACTAGAACTTGACTTTTTTTGTTTACTGGATCTTGAATGCTTAACGACGCCCGTAAAATGGAACAATTCGTGCCTGATGAATAACTTAATCTCTCTGTTAGGTATCTTGAAGTGATGATCGTCATCTTGCGAGTCACCCGCAGGAGTCAAATATCCTCGATCGAACAACAACGCCAACGTCAATTCCTCTCTTCTGCTGTTATAATTCATCACGTGTTCTCGTTCGGAGTACGCATGTGTTAGGTTAATCGATACAGAAGTATTTTTCAAAAGCTTCTCGATCATTTCACGAGTTTTGTTGTTTTGCAAAATGGACCGAAATAGGTTTTCATCTTCTCTCCAATAAGATCTAAATGCCGTTTTGTTACCATGCTTGGTGAACATTCTACGGGCAAAGTAATGCATCACCGAACGCGGATGGAAAATTGGCTGATGAACGTCGCGTATTTGGTACCCGTTGTAATACTCCTTGATGCTTTTTTGTTCGTGCGAACAGCAATTAAACCTGGAGTAAAATTCCTTCATTTCTTTGGCCGAAAAGCCGAAAAATTCGCTAAATACGTGTGTGTTCAACAACGAATGATGACTTATACCATTCAATCCAATGTGCGTACCGCGATAAGGTATTATTGCGTTGGTACCTGTGATTAAAGCGTGTGAGATGAAATCGTAACTTTCAAGCGCCTTGGAAATCATGGCGTTAATTTTTTCATAAACTGATTTTGTATTCTTATCCCATTCCAGATTGGTATCCCTAACTCTATCGTATCCTTCAATCAATACGATCACTTTTCTTTCGAAATATACGTAAAAGATTTTCGACAACGTGTATAATCCCAAAATAGCCTCTCTTTCGGTTAAATTTCCCGCCAGTAATTTATCATAAATCATCTTATCTTCGTCATTCGTCGCAAATGTGCCTTGTGCCAGTTTCCGTTCAAACAACTCCTTTGTTTTTCTTATTTTTCCATATTCTTCGAAACATTCTCGTAAACGATTGGTTAAATATTGCGCGATACTTTCGTGATCTTCCATTTTCACTAATTTCAGATGCAAGACGGGATGCTGAGCGAAATGAGTTTTCATTACTTCGTGGTATTTGGAAATCTTCAATTTTTCGAATATCCGATAAGAACGAGTTTTCGTAGCAGGTACGACGCCATGTTCTTCGTTCAGTTCGAGTTTAACGAAGTGTTTCAGCATTTGGAGATTGATCGACTTACCAAATCCGTTAGGGTAAGTGATATAGTGATGAGGGAATATTCCATCTTCGAAGAATGCTTTTATAAATTCGCTTTTATCGACAAAATGTTTCGTTGTTGAGAGTTGCTCAAAGCCAACAATGCATTCGACCAACTCACTCAGTCTTAATACGGATAACGCGAGGATTATTATTTTGAGGAACATATTTACCTGCAGAAATTCCGAAAAGAAAATTAGCAGTTGCTTTCTTCCAAATTCATGCTTAAAACTTGAATTGGCGTAAGAAAATTAAATAAATGGGATTAATTGACTTGCAATGGACGATTATAATATCGACCATAAATTACAAAAACACCATTTTTTTTTTAAATTATGCGAAATAATTAAACATTATTATAATACTACTTACGTCTCTAGACACCGAATACTTTTATTTGACTAGTTTTCAAGTAGATAAAAAACTAGCCCAATAAAGTGGGCGTTCGAAATTAAAATAAATAGGTTTCTGTATTGCCGAACCACTTTTAATCAGTTTTATAAAAAATTAACCCGATATGGATAAAATTAACCGTAATCGCCAGTTGATATCAAATGTATGATTTAATTATTCTCAAATTTAACTAACAGATTACATATATTTTAAAGGAAGTAAAAACTTGAATTTATTTTTTAAATTTCCTCAATTTTGATCTATATCTACGTTTAATTTTTACCATGACTTTTAAATATTATTGCAAGCTTCAATGACGTCAATTCTCGAAAGATTATTTAGCCACGAAAAGCCAAATGGCGAAAATTTTTAATTATTTAATGAAACGATTTTTCAAATTGATTGCATAACGTAAGAATCGATTTGGTTCGAAGTTTAGGCCTATTTTCCAATTTTGAAAAATGGATGAAGTAGGTCACGTGATAAGATTTTCCAAGTGATAAAATGATCGAGTATTAAGTAATATAAGTAAAAAACGATTAATTTTTTAACAACATTTTTAACGGTTTTTATACCGTTCTGCGCAAATATTTAACAATTTTGACAATTTTGTGCAATTTTAAACAAATTTTGATCAATTTTTAACCATTATAACGACGTCTTGACGGCTTTTATGTCATTTTGTGCAAATATTGAACAAATTTAACTGCATTTTGACAATTTTATGCTATTTTAAGCAAATTTTGATCGATTTTAAATCATTTTAACAACATTTTAACTGCTTTTTGCGATTTTGTGCAAACATTGAGCAGCTTTAACTAAACTTTGATAGTTTTATTCAATTTTATGCAATTTTAAACTACTTTAACTATATTTTTACAATTTATTCGCAATATTAAGTAAATATTAAGCTGTGTAATTAATTTTAATAACATTTTTCAGTTTTTACAAAATTTTGAACAAATATCGAGCATTTTTAACGTTTTGACAATTTTGTGCAATTGCAAGCAATTTTTATGAGTTTTTGATAGATTTTAAACTACTTTACAACTCTTTGACAAAGTTTTGCAATTTTAACCAATTATCGTTTTGCACTACTTTTATGTAATTTTAACGCAATGAAGAACAACTTTAAGCAACGTTAATAACTTTGGACAATTTTGCTTAGTTTTAAACAATTTAAAAAAAATCTTTCATCAATTTAATTGTTTTGCACAACTTTTGTGCTATTTTGAGCAAATATTAAACAACTCTGAATAATTTTAACGACATTTTGAAGATATTGCGTAATTTTAATCAATTTTAAATGGTTTTACATTAGTTCTCATGATGTGCCCAACCAATAAAAATTCCAACCCCGGATTTCTCAGTGAATCAAAATTACAGAAGAAGTACGTTCAATTGTGGGTGCATTCTGAAGTTTAAAATTGGTGTCGAAATAAATACATACCGCATTTTTGTCCCAAATATGTTTGAACTTCCGGAAAGAAGAGATATCCGTTGGGTAAAAGTACAAAAAGATTTTCCAAAGTAGACAGGCATTGAAGAAATGTTCGACGAATTGTAATGATAAGGTGGGTAGCTACTAGCTACTTAGCTAGACACCAAAGTAATCAATATCGGTTTGTTATCATTTTAGTAATAAAAATGATGAAAGTGATTTTTACATTCATAAATAAAATTTTACTCGAAAAATTAAGCCAGTTTTATTAATAGGTAAAAAGTTTTGAAATAAAATTAAAAAACGGTACATTCTGCTAGTTCTTTCTTTATTGTACTTTCAAGTTGTAGTCGATGAACGGTTTCCGTTGATGTTCTCAGTTATATTTATCGGTACAATAAACGCCCCATCACTATCTATGGATAGAGATGCTTCTTCGATCTTCTTGGCGTTGACTTTTTTACGTGCTAGAACCTTAAAATGATGAAGGGCTTGTTGAATCTCCATTCTGATTTCTTCATTCGGTATCATGTACTGATATTTGATAAAACCAGGTGTTAAATATCCTCGATCGAATAACATAGTCAGTATCATATCGTTGTACTTGGTTTCGTAATAAATCTCGTAATCACGTTCGGTATATACGGTGGTCAAATTGAACGAAATAGTGTTATTTGGAATGATAAGCTGACGAAGGATCTTACGGATACTGTTGCTTTCCAAAATCGCCTGGAGAAATTTTCCTTCTTCTTTCCAGTAAATTCGGAAAGCAGTTGTGTTACCCACTCTATGCGAAAAATATTGCACCACCGATCGCGGATTAAATAACGGTTCGTGATCTTCGCGGAACTTGTATCCGTTGTAAAATTCCTTCAGGGTGTTTTTCTCATCCGCGGTACATCTAAATTTGGTGAATAACTTTTTCATCTCTTTGGACGAGAATCCGAAATAATTGCTGAATCGATGTTTGTTCAGGAACGAAAGATGAGTTATGTGTTTCAAAACACTATGGGTTTCACGTAATGGCAACACTGTGTCGGTACCGAAGATCAAAGCTTTGTAAACAAAATCGTGACTTTCAAGCGCATGGGAAATCATTGCGTTGACCTTTTTATAAACGAATTTCGTCATATCGTCCCATTTCGGTAAATCTGTATTCATCACTCGATCATATTGATCAATCAATAAAATAACCCTCTCGTTAAAAAAAGCGTATAAGATTTTACAAAGTGTACGTAATCCGAAGATGATATCTTGTTCGAGTAACTCTTGATATGCTAATCTATCTAGAAATGAAATATCTTGCGCTGTCACTATGTATCGTCCTTTTAGCTTTATGTTAGTTTCGTTCGTCTTCAGAGCATCAATTACCCATTGATAATCTTCAAAAGAAGTGTACAATCGTTCGTTCAAGTAATGCAGGATACCTACTTCGTTGAGGTTTCTAAGTTTTGTAAATTTCAGGTGAATTACTGGATGCCGACACAAGTGTTCATCGATTGTTTTAACATCTTGGCTCATTTTCGTATCAGCGAAGACCTTTGCAGCAGGAGAAACCCGGTAATGTATCCTATCTCCGCGTTCGTTTATTGCGATCTGACTGAAAAGCTTTATCAACTGGAGATTGACCGATTTGCCGAAGCCGTTTGGATATGTAAGGTAGTAATAGGGCATTACATTGTCGTCGAAGAACACGTTGAGTATATCGCTTTTATCGATGAAATATTTGGTTAATGTTAGTTTCTCGAAATTAATGGCGCAACTGATAACGTGTACCTGTAGTAGTGAAGTTAGTGAAATGACGAGTGACGACGGTCTATACATGATTTGTTTCGTTTACCTGAAATACGAAAGAAGAATCGTATTAAGTAAATATCGACAAATTGAAGTAGAAATGAAAGATGATACGTGGTAAGCTTTTCACTGATTTGTTTCTGAAATCTACTTACTTCGTTAGTAAGAAATACTGTTTCTATCGCGAACTACAATTCAACCCAAGTGATTCACCGAAGACGATGCTTTCACATTTGTTCAACTTTAATCCTATGCTATCGAATACACAATTTGCTGAAATTATACAAAGTATCAAGATGAAGATTTTCTAATCTATATGTTGCTATGATGAACTATGTACCATGTTTGTATAATTAGAGACAAGTAATTCAATCGAAAATTCACGGAAATTATTAACATTGATTAATTCAGCAATAATTACAAATGATATCGAATCTTCGATTTAGATATTGATACGTTTGAATGGATCATGAATCGTTTAAAGAAGTGAAGCTAATGGAATGAAAATTGATGTTTATTGTGTCGGTTTGCGTTGAGCAGATCCGCGGATTGATGGAAACAAATGCTGTGTTTAGTAACACTTCTTCCATGTTATTTTGAATGTCACTAAATCTCTCATTTACTTTGAATGTTCCTTTGAGTTGTATTTTTCGAGATGATATATCTGAATCTGCCAATTTCTCTAGATAACCCTTCACAACCCGGCGAGCACGTGTACTTCTCAAAATATGGCGATTTTATCTTACGATTTATTAATAATTCACCAATAGTAAGCTCGATCTTACATGATATGAATAGTAACTAACTACGTACTTGGAAATAAATAAATTACAAAATTTTTTTTCCTAGAAGTCTCCAACCTTTTTATAAATTCAGAATCGAATGTAAACGAAAATTGATCATTTGAAGATGAAGAAAACTTAAAACTATGTAATGTTTTTTCTTTGTTGAATTTTTCCATTTGGAGCTTCCGTTTCGAGAGTACCTCGGTTGGTAGTTATAAAAGTTGATGATAATGATGCTTCAGTAATGGTTTATTGATAACAACAGGTCATAAAATGCTCCAGATTCACATAAAGTACCAGCTATGATTACATTTTGAAGCAATTGAAGCATTTTTTCAACATTTCCTTGCAACGATTAGCTACGCAACTTGTTGAACAATAAAAAGCTGTTTGATGTCATATGAGTTGCCTATTTCGACATTGAAGCGTTATTTTTCACTAGGAATATTTTTTCAAATGATATGTTTTGTAAAAAAATGTATTTTGACATTTTAAAATCTTGGCTACGGCACACTAACTCGAAAATCTTCGCGAAAAAGTTTATCAAAAAGACATCACACGGTTGTTATAACAACGTGTCATACTCGTGAGTGATTATCTTGATATTTTCGTATCATGATAACATGCCATAGATGGCAAGTCAAGATATATGGTGACAAGCCTTTGTCACGGCAACGTGTCATACTCATGAGCTTCTCACAAGTGGTAATCTTGATATTTCCATGCCATCTTAACAATTTGTAGATGACATGTCACTGTTACGGTGACATATCATGATCATGAGTGATGTACTATGCGATGAAAGATTATCATGTGATATGTAATGACTTTTCATGGTGACATGTCACAGTCAAGAGTGACATGTGATCATGCCTTGGTAGCATGTCACGAGACATGACATGATGACAAGCCATCGTTACAGTGATGTGGCATGCGGCATCAAATGACATCGTCTGACGAACATCATTGTCGCGAAGTGACATGAAAATGTCACACTGTGTTAAACTGAAGCTTTATCAGTGTTGCCAGTGGAGAAATGCAAAAACCACCAAATCAAAGTTCTCGAAAATTACCAAATTTTCTAAAGCTAAAATGAACTAAAAATGGAGCTTAAATTCAGTTAATTTCCTAAACGAGAAACTCTAGACTGTTTTTCTCAATCAAAAAATTAATTTTTTAAATTGATTACTCCAATTTTTTTGCTGTTGTTGGTGATGGGGTAATTATGTAAAATTGTAAATATGAATAACAAAACATTAAATTTTTCCTAAATTTGATTAATCTTGATTTTTTTGGTGGTATTCTATCAAAATTTTATAAAAAATAATAAAATTTGATATTTTGAGAAGTTTGAAGAAAAAACAGAGGAATCATCAAAATCATCACTGCTAAAAAAAACTTGAAAATTACCATCATTGGCGACAAATTACTAATACTGGCGACACTGTGCTTTATGGTACCAAACGAATACTTCCTTGCAACAATTAGCTATGCAATTTATTGAATGGTGTAAAGCTGTTTGTCATATGAGTTGCCTAATTTGACATTTAAGGCGTTATTTTTTTACTGGGAATTTTTTTTAAATGATATATTTTGTAAAAAAATGTTTTTCATGTTGTTTTTGTTGAAAATCGAGCTAACTGTTGATGGTGTTATATGAGTTGCCTATTTCGTTATTCAATGCGTTATTACCACGAAGAGGTTTAAGCTACTTTTAATTGGAAAAAATTTGAGGATTTTGAAGAAAACAGCTGAATTTCTCAGTTAATTAATGGATGTTCTTTTCGATTGATTTTCGCGATTCGTTATCATCACGTTCGGTGTTACTCGAAGTCACTAGAATCTTCATGGAGGTTCTCGTGGTTTCTACGGTTGCATTCCTCGAGTATGGATTTCAACTCTATGGCGATTTCAGCGTTTGGTATTTTATATTCGTTGATATTCTTCAGAGTCGGAACCAAGTAGCCATGTTCGAATAAAAAATGCATAACTAGGTTGTAATGCTTAATGTAGAAATTCTTGCCGGTTATCTTCAGCCCGTAAAATATCCGGAGATCCTTTTCGAGGAAATTTCTCGTTTTTTTATACGTGATCGTACCATTACCAACGAGTTTCTTGATATCGGCTTCGAAACCTGGAAGATTTTCGTAAAGTTTGTAAAAAAATTCTACCTCGTTATGTCGCATCCTCCAGTAACTCTTTAGTTTAGTTGGATCGTGTCTTTTGAGGATATCTTTAGTGATGAAGTATTCCGTTATAGATTTCGGATTATATAAAGATATCTTAGTTCCTCGAGTTTTGTATCCGTTGTAGTAATCTTTTATTTGGAGTTTTTCATCTCCGGTGCACTTCCGGTAGCATAACTTGTTTATTTCGTGTTTTAGAAATCCGTAATAATACGTGAACTCGTGTTCATTCAGGAACGAGTGATGATTGGAGTTTGTCTCGGTGAGGTAGCTACCTCTAAAGGGCATACTACAGGTGCCGGTTATTATCCAATTTTGTACCAACTTAGTGTTACCGAGAGCCATCAGTAGCATTGTATTTGTCGCCTGGTAGATCCGTCTGATGGTTCGATTCGAGCTCCAAATGGCCTCGTGATTTATCACGTGGTCGTATTGGTCAACTAAGACGATGACTTCTTTGTCGAAATGGCGGTGTAATATTTTGCATAGTTTTCGCAACCCTTTGAATATCTCGGTGTGGTTGAGTTCACTGGTTTGTAATTTCTGCAGAAACGAGATCTCGTAACTTTTCAACGTGGCGTTCATTCTAGGTATTTCCCAAAGCCATTGGTAATCTTTGAAACTATGCCTCAGTTTTTCATTCAAATACGTCGTGATTCCTTCAGGGGTATCTAATTCGTGGATGCTTTTGTTCGTGGATAGTTCCAATAGAAGGATTGGATGTTGGGCCATGTGATTTTGTAAGAATGTACCGTTTCGGTGGAATTTCACTATGTTGAAATTTTTAAACACTTGGTAAGCTTTTGTTTGCAAGTAGTTCAGTGGCGATCCTTTGTCATCTACTTCGATGTTGATGAATTGTTTGAGCATTTGGAGATTTGTCGATTTACCGAATCCTCGAGGGCAAGTGATGAAATGATAAGGGGCTTTTTTGAAGAATACCTTTATCATTTCGGTTTTATCGACGTAATAAGGGGTTTTTGATAGGGAAATGAAATCCGATGATGTGGGGTTGTGCAGTGTTGTGGTTATGAAGGCGAAGATTAGGATTTTCAGGGGCATCTCTGGTGATCTATAAAAATACAGAAATGTTATAATTTCAATTTATTTAATATTAAAGTACTACAAGACGTGATACGTGCTGCATGCAAATATTTGGGATTTTTTAAATAAGAATGTGCACTTTGATAAGAAAGTTGGGATTAATTAAGAAACCAGGAAATAAAATTTGAATTGAATTAGCAATAATTTAAACATGATTCAAATATTTTTAAAAATATTGCACAATTTGGCAAAATTCCAAAATTGAATAATATTATAAAAATTTTATTTAAATTATGAAAAATTGGACAGTTTCTGTGAAGATATGCTTAATCAATGAAGATATTTTAATGACCTGCAATGGAAAAATTCAATGGAATTGTAGTGAAATTCGCCCTCGTAGAAAAATAAAACAAAAAATTCCAAAAATTGAACAAAAACTAAATAAAAGTTTGCAAATTTTAATGAAAATAGAAAATTGAACAAGAACACAGAAAATGAAGAATTTGAAACAATTCGATATTTTTGAGAAGCATAATATTTTAAAAATTGAATCAAAATTTGTTCTTGTGAAATAGAGTAATAAAAGATATGAGCAAAAATTTAAAGAAAAAATATTGAATAGAAAAATTAAATATCATTCCAACAAATGAAAAATTGAAATGCTTTTGTTTTTTGATTTTTTTTTGTTTCGTTTCTTTTTTATTTTTCTTATTAACGTTTATCTCTTAAGTTTGTTTTTGTCTTGTTTTTTTTTTTTTTTGTAATAACAGACTCCTGAGCTACAATACAAGCATTATGCTTAGTGTGGCAAAGTGGTTTCTTTCTTTTTTTCAAGAAGAAATAGATTCATTTGGCATTTCAAAAGAAAAAAGTACATAAATATAAAAAGGACGAAGAAAAAAATTATTCAAACAAATGGAAAATTGAAAGCCGGAATTTCTTTTAAAAAACATTTCAATTCAGAATTCAAATTCGAAGAAATATCTCCATTTGCAACTGCATCTCACCGCTTTTTAAATCCGTCTACAAAGCTATTTCAACAAAGAAACCTGAAATCACCGAGGAAGAAAAAAAAACAGCAGAACTCGTCCTTTGTATATTTTAGAAAGTCATTTATCGTTGATTTTTCGTTCCCAGCGAGTATTTCATTCCACCTTACGATGACGACTTTCTGGCATCGACGCACCTGAGACTAGATAACCGTAAAGTAACGATAGCAAGTCATCCCTATTCTCGGTCACCCCATCTTTTGTATTTTTGTATTTGTTTTCCTTTTGATGCACCTGATATCAGGTTTTATTACTTGTTGCGCGTCGTTTTTCTTTCACTTCGACGAACGAAGGGGATTTAAAAATGGGTTTCGAAGGTTACTAAGTCTAGACGCGAACAATGCTACAGCGACGTGAATTTTTTCCACGATGAATACGCAAAATGGCGCGAGAAGCACCTGCTTAAATGAAAATTGCATTGGGGGTTGATAACCTCGAGAGTCTAAGGGCTCTGTACGGAGCAATTAAAGCAGCTTGTAGGTTAATATTCGTTTTTAACGATCGGTTCCGACTGTTAATGGGCGAGTGTGTGGTCGTATTTGCATATGTGCGTGCTCGTCGTAAGGTCTGCGATGGTTATTCGGTACAACAGCTCCTTCTGATTTATTCGCGTATTGGGTCGTAATATTTTATGATTTTTATCATTCTCTTTGCATTGTAGTTTTTTTTTTTCGCCCAACAGCAAAGTTCCAAATGTGTTCTAGTGTTTGGAAGTCTGGTATTCGAAGCGTGAAGATTTCGAGTTCAAAATCCCAGTCGGTGGCTCGTTACGCTTTACAGTTTGTTATTTGTTGTTAAGGTAACGCGCCGAAGAGGGGGATAATACGGATTGAAAAAAATACGTTTTCAGTCAGGTAGCGTAAAGAAAGAGGGACAATGAGGGGAAAAAGTAACTTGTTCGTGCTGTTTGGCAGGTTTTTGTTACAATAATAACTCTACAGTAATGTCAAGCGTGCCCAAACAACGGTAACGTCGTGGAACTGGTTTTTCGGATTGAGGTGATATCGCACGAGATGGACTGAGATTTTCGTCGGTACGATGAAGGGGCCCGATGGTTGGCGGTGCGGAGGGGGGGATTATGCGGTCAGATGTTACAATTTTTCGTGTTATTTTTAACAATTTTTTTTGTTTCTGTTTTTAATTTTTTAATTTTTTTCCAATTTTTATAAAGTTTTTTTTTAATTTTTCCATTTAGTTTTTTTAATTTTTTAATTTTTAGTTTTTTTTCATCTTATTATTTTTAATTTTCTAATTTGTTTTTTTTAATTTACAGTTTTTTTATTTTTAAATTTAGGGGGTTTAATTTTTCAATTTATAGTTTTTTTTATTACTTTTTAGTTTTTAATAATGAATTTTATCGTAATATTTCGATATCGATATTTTCAATTTTTCGACTTTGATGTTTCGATGTTTCGATTTTTAAGCTTGTAATAATGTACTTCGATTTTGTTATTTCGATTTCGATTTGTCGATTTTGACGTTTTGGTTCTCAATTCAACTCTTTTGTTTTTATTATTTCGATTTTAATGTTTCGATTTCGATGTCTGAGTTTCGATTTTGATATCATCGATATTTCCGTTTTGATACTTTGATTTTGATGTTTAGATATTTTCAATTTATTTATTTTTTGTCGATTTGCTTCACTTTCGTTAATAATATTTAGAAATGGTGCTGATTTCATTTTTCAATTTTTTTTGTGAATAAATATTTAATTTTATCTTCTCCACTTTTTTTGTATGTATTTAAAATTAATTCTTCAGTTTTCCCATTTATTTTTCATTTTTTTTATTTTCATGATAAATTCTGTTTAATATAAATAACTTTGATTTTTTTACATTTTCATTTTGTTAATATTTTTACGCTTTTAGCAGTTAAATTTTCAGTTTTTTTTTGTTTCAAGTTCTTTCATTTTTTCAATTTTTGAAGTTCTTCAGTTTTCCACGTCTGATTTCAATTTATTATTTTTTTTTTCAATTTTACAAAATTTTTTAATTATTGTTCGTTTTATGCCCGTTTTTTGATGCCTTTAATTTTTTTCTTCATTTTTTAATTTTTTTATCAAAGGAAAAAAGGAATACCTAGGTAGTTATTTTAAAAAACATAAATAATTGACTTTTTCTTCAATTGTTGAATTCTTGTGGTCGATGGTCTTATCGACCTTTTTTCAATCAGAGCAGTTGAGACAAAAATTTACCCATAAAAATATTCTCCCTCCCCCCTCCTCCCAAATTTTCTCAATCCATGTATATCAACAAAACGAAACCGGGGAAATTGACTGTATTATCAAGTAACGATAATTTCCGGTCATTTGAGGAAAAACAAACCTGGGGCAAAGTGCCCCCTCCCGTACCCTCGACGACTCTTCTTCCAATCCACCATCCACCAACCGCCAGCATCGTGATGATTTTTGTGGGCTTTATGCGAAATGCAGGATGGTATTTTTTTCAAATTTTTAAAAAAGTATCGAGCTACCGTGAATTTATATTCTTGATTCGACTTATTCCCTCTCCTCCTCAGTTCCTTCATTTTATCGGTCAAATCATTGGCTTCAGTGTTGAAATGAATGAACGAATTTAACTACTTCAAAATATCTTTGAGATTTTGATAATTACGTCGGCCACTTTGTCGAAATGTAACGAAATATAAACTACTTTTTATCTTGGCTGAAGAAAAATACCGTAAACACGAAACATCGTGAAAATATACTCGATTGAGATACAATGTAGATTAGAACGTAATTCATCAGCGATTTCTCGCAGAATCGATAAGTTACATCCGGCGATCGCGATGTATATTTCACAGTATGAGGACCTCAGTTGAGTTGGTGACTGTGTTTAAATTCAAGTTGAACGTTGATCTGGTGATTAAAGTTTATCGTCAAGTGATTCAATGATTGGTTCATAATTACAAATTACGTTAGATGACCATACCAGTGCTTAAATATGAGCATCTTCAAGAGTAATTTATAAAATTGGAGGTAAGTAATGTTGTATACTTATGCTGTATATTTTAAAAAGAAATTCCAATTCCGTACGAATAAAAAAGTGAAATTCATTATCGGGCGCCGTGGTAAAACTACGATTAAAATTTTACGGTGTAATTTCGCATTACGTCGAAGAAGGTCACAAACGTCTTAAAAATTACTTATTTCCCCATTCATCGTTATCTCGACGATCTCGAAACGAAATATATAGACCTACATTATAAATTTCTACGAAAAATAAATCATTTCCACGAACGGGGAAAATCGATTAGGTAAAATTCGGGAAAAAAAATTTCCCTAAATTTACGTCAACGTGGGCTCATTGCAACCAAAACGTCGCGTAATTTTCCCCGCCTGAAAGTAGTTTGGTAACCATTGTATTTGTACCTGCTTCGAGTCTCCCACCTAGTTACCTGAAGCTATCAACGCCAGTTCTGCCAATGCCGTATACAATGGAATGTACCATTACCATCGAGGTCTCTATGCGCCAGAGACTTGAAAGTCAGTTCGTGAGTCATAGCCACGTTTAAACGTATCGAAAAAATCGGTTTTTGAATTTATGTGTTGAGATGGTGAAATGGAACGAATTAAAATTTCGAAGTGAGTATTTTGGAAATTATTCAACAGGTGAATTAATATGTATTTCAAAGTGAAATTCTCGTCGTGTTGTGAAAGTATCCTATTGTTGGTTTCTCTCGCGTTAAATGCGTAAATTTACCAGAATGGTCGAGATGTTTCCATCGGCAGATGTTCCCGTGCAGGTGATTTTGCGTAAATACGCAATTAACCATTTTAGTGGATCTTGATCAAATCGAAATTTCTTCCTGGTTCGTCTTGTCGTAACATGTATCATAGGTTCATATGCTAAATCCAATTAAGACCGTGATTTGGTATTCAAAAAATGTAGGTGTTTATATAAAAACCCTCTGGAGGATATCCGCAGCTTCGTAGGTGTGATTCTATACCATGTGGTCATGATTCAGTAGCATATTCGAGATGGTATTCATCCCATGAGATCATCTAGTTTTCCAGGCTCGTAAAATTATACCGGAAATCCACCCTGTCGTGTTCGATGGACGGTAGATCGGTGATTTTGAAAAAATACTCGTGACGTCCCCAAGGTCACCGAAATTACTATCTCATTTGCATCTCGTCGATATTTCACGGAATTATTTTTAAATATTCGATCATTAGTAAAAACGAGTCCTCAGCTCATCTATGGCGTGTGGTAAACATACGTGACCGATATTAATTACCTCGACCAAATGGTAAATACCCGATAAATTAATCTTTGTAGGGAAAACACGATAAAAAATTTCACAGGTGTGTTATCAAAGTCGAGGTACGTCCTTGAGATAAAATACGTCCTCAGTAAAACTGTGTCGTCGTTATCACAATAACTGTATTTTTTCACGTTGCGATTTTTCGTCATCGGAGCATTGCATGGATTTGTTTTGTTTGCGAATAGAAAAATGGCGCCCGATTTGAAGATCCTGTTGATGCCGTTGATTCTTGTGGTATTCCTGAACATCGTGTTTGGCCATTCGACCTACGCCATTAATAAAACATGCGGAGAGCTTAATTGCAAATTGTACGAGTACTGTTCCAATCAAGAATTGACGTGTAGGCCCTGCCAGTCGATTTGCGATAAGGATTCGCATAATTACAACGAAGTCAGATGCCAGAGGGATTGCATGGGTAGGTTTGATTTTACATGGTGTTGGTTTTTTGTCGAATTTGGACTTATTTTTCGGTGGTTTATGGTGAGAAGGAGGTTTGGAAGTGTTGAAAGAGCATGGATGAGAGGATGAGGATCGAGGCCTCGAGGGTCAGTGACGAGTTCCAGGATGGGATACCTCTTTAACCCCCCTCGCACATATTCCTTTGGTATTGCAACAGAAATACCTTAGAAGCTTTGAAATTAGTCTCAGTAATGTTGATAATGCAGCATTTTATTGTTCTGAAAGTAGAAGTATTTTTCTGTTAATTTGTTAAATTTAAACTCAAAAAGAGATTTTTTGATTTAAAAATATTTTTTAAATACGAGTAGAAACAATTCTGAAAAAAGGTAAAAAAACAAAAATTAATTACAAACAAATACGAATATTTTTGAAATTAATTTTGAAATCTGAAAACATTTTTGTTAAAATTAATTAATTTTGAAGGAACAATAACAACCTTTTTTTTTCGTTTACCTAATCATAGAATTTTTTTACAATTTTTAATAAAAAATAATATATGCATACATTTTTTTTAATCAATTCATTCTTGCAAATTGATTGTTTGAAACCAAAAATTTTTTCAATATCTTGGAAAATTTGTTTGTTTTTGGTTTATTTTTGAAGAACAATAGTTTTAGAATTTTTGTTCCACCTTGAAAATTCTTATTCCTCTTTTCATTTTTTTTTGAAATAATTCTCTTCGTTGCTAAGTTTTTAAAATTTAGATTTTTTAGATTTTTTTAGGGTTTTGATTTTTGCAAAAAACTTAATTAAAAATATCCAATTTCTAATTTTGTTAATTTTTTTAAATATTTTATTTTTGAAATACGAAGAATTTTTGTTGATCTTTCTTGGTAACATATACAAAGACTGGAATTCTTGTTCCTTTGTTATTTAAATTACCGAAATGATGTCTTATTGTCTTAATTGGTTATTTTGTTTTATCATTGATTGATATTCCCGAAAATTAATTTCCATTGTTTAATTGTTTCCGATGAGAAATGAGCTCATTGACAAGATTTTTAAAAAAGTGAAAGAATAGGTAAAGATTTTTCGAAAACTCATTTCAATTTTTTATAGTCTAAATAACGTTGGTATTGAATTTTTGTTTTTGTTTTTTTTCTAATTTGTGCTCGAGGGAGTAAGTACACCCTTGCTTTGTTTCTTTTTTCATATCCCTTCTACCCCCTCCTTTCGTTCCCCCTCCCATAGATGAAAGATCATTTGTTCTGGAGCATTGATGCAGCTAAGATCTGTCGAGGAATTGAAAAGGTTAAAAATTGACTTCGTCGTTGGAGGTGTCGATTCGGAGCTCGAGGGTCAAATTGCAATTTGATTTCAAGTTTTGTTTAAAATTTCATTAGAACAAACATTTGGTTTGTTTGAAATTGAGCTCAAAAGGAGCAGAGGGAAGGATAATATTATTTAAATTATCTTCGAAGTTTGGTGTTGAAGGGGTGGAGGAGGGAGAGGATAGGTGATTGATTTTTACACTTTTGGCAATAATTTCTCGTTATGGAGCTTTTTACCATTTCCTCCTGCCCCCTCTCACCTCCTTTTGAAGACTTGTAATTCGTTTAAGGTTTATTTAATTTAATCAGATGATTTTTGAGTTCACTTTTTTAACCGTCGATTTTTTTTTTCTCTGAAAAAAGTTACCATCTTTATTTAAAGTATTGACGACAATTTCGAGTAAACAAACGATTAAATTGCGCATTTTCTCGGTAACTTGGAATTATCGATTTTTAACGTGAGTATTAAGTCAACTTATCAGTCATTTTGACGAAATCGATGGTAAACACTTGTGGAAATTTGAGCTCCGCGAAAGGAAATACGAAGTACTTATCGCGAGTACTCGAATTTTTGCGTTTTTGAAACACGAACGTATTATCTCGAGGTATCATTTGTTTGGTATTTCAACCAAACATCGATCACATTTCTGGGAAAATTTATCGAAAATTCACCAAGATAAATCATGTTCTCGAGTATCTCGATACATAGTGAACACGTGACGTAAGGAGACTTCGAAATATGTATTTACAATCATCGATAAATATACATTGACGTTGAATAGTCAACATCGATATTAAATCCTCCTTTAATGAAGTCATCAATGGGATCGGTAATCATACCTGGATCTGGCGATTATCCGCGTATTCAAAATAATACGCCATTGTTGCAAAATGCCGGAATATGTCACGTTTAGGCGATTTGATTTCGGAAGGTTTTGTCACGATTTGTACGTGAATAAATGGTGGTTTCTGTGCTGTAGCATAATCGCTGAAAATAGACTCGGTGAAAGCTTCTCTGCTGGTAACATACTCGAGTACATCGTAACGAATCGTTTTCTAATTGGTTGTCGGCGCATGGGGAGGGGGAAGCGATGAATATTTTATAAGCGGTCGCGATGGCATAGGTACAGGCTTTTTTGGAAGCACAGGTGCAGGTGCAGAAAACCCAGCGAAGGGTGACGTTTAAATTGCTTCATGGTGGCATGAATAATTTACTGTAAAAGCAAAAAAAATGTTACTCGTCGCTAGGTTACGAATGTGGAAACAAATTGTTACTGACCCCGGAGTACGTTGTATTTTGGATTGTCGATTTATGTCGATTAGACTGTGGTGCGTGCCTGCGTGAATTTTTAAGCGAAATTTTTCACTTATGAGTCATCCGAGTGGTACGAGTGGTCGCGCGACTTTATGAATTCAAATCGAGGTATGAATTATGTATGGGAATTGGAAATTCGAAACAAATTAGCGCTTGCATTCATTAGCAATTTTGTTTACAGATTATATCCACGATGTCCAAATCGGATATGCTCGTAAAAGCGACATTCAATGTAAGTAGGCTTGTTACTTTTACATCGCGGTGGTGTTTGAACGACGCGAAAACACCGATTCGGCAATTATTTCGTCGAGGTTTTCATTTTAACGTTTTTACAGCGCTTATCGACGAAGTGAACAAAATACGAGCGTTAGTCGTGGTCATTCTGATTTTGGTCGTTGTGCTGGTGACAATTATCGCAGGTATGGTGGCCAAAGTGCTGTATCGATATAGGAAACAGGTCAATTTGAGGAAACTCGAGCAGAAGAAATTCGAACAGAAGTTATCTTCGGTTCAAGTAAGCATTTAATATATTCAGCAAATTCCGATATATCCTTAAGAAGACGCCTTGGTCATGTTGCCAACTAAGCATCTCCTCTTTCAAGGCCTAATTTTTATTTTATCATTTATAGTACACGATCTCGAACAATAATTCCAAATCCGAAGAAACCATCGGCGCGATATCACATTCATTACGGACAACGATGCCTTCGACGATGACGCTAACAACCCAAACTGAAGGATCACCTCCTAGTACGAATAAATCAATAAGTACGACGAAAACATTACCGTTATCTGTCGAAGAACCCAGCGAAGATACGACACTCGATTATGCAGCATATGTAAACCAAGCTTTATCTCATTCGCCCCCAAATGAGGTTCATCTATGCCCCACGAAGCTAGATATGGCGTAAATTCGGGAGTATTTTTGTGATCGTTTTTACCAAAGTTGCCTTTTTTTTAATACTCGAGAAACATCACAAAAAATTAGTCGTTGTCTTTCATCTTTTTTAACCATTAGTGTAATGTTTTCGGTATTTTTAACGTTCGGTTGTGTTAATTTATTTTAAGTCTTCGAGTTATATGCCCATTGAGCATTTGTTTTTAATTTTCGAGTGGTGCTTTTCTGGAATAGTATTACTAGAATAAGTTATTTTAAGCGAGGAACCTCGAGCGAAAGCGGAAATAAGCATTTTTTTAATATTAACGGATACCTAAAACGTTAAGTATATCGTAAGTATCGTCCATACGAAACATTCCATAATTTAATTCTATTTTACGATTATCGAGATATCGTCTCCGGTACAATATGTTTAAGGACAGAATCAAAATCTTAATATTAACGTCGACCAAGAACAGCGAAACTAAATTTTCCAGGATATGGTGCATTTTCTTCGAAAGTATTTTAAGTCTATGACAATATTTATTAAGTTACGTGGTATTCTTAGCCTACCTTTTTCACTGCCATTACAAGTACGACGCTGTTCTTGAATTTAAATCGAGATTAGAAGACGAATTTATTCGGTTTTTGTTATATTCGATACGTGTTCCTTGTTTGGTCTTGTATAACAGCATCGTAAGAGTTCACCTATTTGTTCAATTTGGGGTAATTTATGTACATATATTTTTGTTGACGTAGTTATTCGTGGTGGATCAGTTTTAATTACTGAGATTTAAGTTTTTTTTTTTTTAAATTATTAATCGTGAGTTATTTCGTCAGTTTACATTACTTATGAACTTTGAACCTGTTACGTTTCTTCTTAGTTACTGAATTCTTGTTCAGGGGTTTGGATATTTCAAGTGCATACTTATTATGGCGGTTTTTATCAGCATTTTTGTTTCGAGTTAATAATCATGAGTAATTCATCGATCTACGTTAATCATAAAATTTACTTCGGTTTTGAGCCTGTTGTGTTTCTTCTTCCTAGTTACTGAACTTTTGTAAAGGGTTTCAGATGTTCAAATACCTAACAAGTTTTGTTTATTTTTATACAGAAATTTCGTTAAAATTTATATTCATTTATGATTAATTTTTCGATGAAATGGTAATTTAAAACAACCCATTTCTGTAATTATCATTTTTCAAAACGATCAAAACACACTATCTAGTATTTAGCTAATAGCTAAAGCTAACTAGGTAGTACTTAGGTACTGAGCTATTAGCTAGTTAGCTACTGAACTAGTTGTTGATTAGATACTAAGTTAGTAGCTTACTGGCTACTGAACTAGTAGCTACTGAGCTAGTAGCTAGGAGCTACCTAGTACCTACTTATGTTCTTCAAAAGTTAAAGAAATGATAAAAAATAACTTTCTGATGAATATTTGAGCATTTTAAAAAATTAAATAGTCGTGGTTAATTCATCAATTAAAGATAATTATGAAATTTATTTCAATTTTGAACTTTTCGCTTTTCTTTTTCTCCCTACTTACTGAACTCTTGTTAAGGTCTTCGGATATTCAAGTACGTAGCTAAGTAGCTAGGTACTCGTACCCGCTAGTACCTACTTAACAGGTTTATTTGTCATCATTCACGAAAAATTTCATTAAAATTGATTTTCAAATATAATTAATTTTGAAAACTAAATAATTTTCAAAATAGCCCTTTCCCGTACTTATCATTCTTCAAAACGATCAAAACACTACTTATGTTCTTCGTAAAGCTGAAGAAACGATGACTTACGTCACGAAAACGTTCCAGTTCCTTGGTTATTTCGCTTACTCTTCTAATCTGGATTTAAATTACATTATTTAGGCTAATTTAAATAAGCGTGATATAAGAAATTATACTTAAGGAAACTGCTGAATAGGCCGGGTACTGTAATATCCCGTTATTGATAAGTACAACGTAGATTAAGATAGTCATTAATATCGTATTTCGTAGTTTTTTTTTTAACGATTAAGTACCCAAAGTTGGACGAATTTTGTAGCATATTTCATCAGTCGATAATTAACAAACGTGAACAGGAAAATTCACGATGGAATGAGAAAATATGTTGGACTTACTGATTAGAGATTTGCTCAAAAGTAAACACACATATTGGTGAAAATTCTTCAAATTTTAACGTGTAAAATTTACACACAATGAACTAAATAAATGATCATACATCGAAACGAAATAATTAAAAAGCTAGATATTCAAACGATAATAATTTATCAGTGATAAATCACGAATAAACATGTATTCGATCGGCTTATGAACTGTGAATAATTTTCAATACAGAATTCGTTCAATTTTGCGAAGTAAATTACCTTAAAGTGATTGTGTTTAAATTTTGTTTCTGGGGAATGACAATATCTCGAACGAGTTAATTTCGATAGTAAGGATTATTTATAGCGAAGTCATCGGACTCTAAATTATTTAAGAATTAGTTTAAGTTGGTCTTATGATTTGCCCACATATCAGGAAGAACCGTCCAATTCCTTAATTTAGTATTTTTTTAACGTATTCGTGAATTAGTATAAGTTTTAATGTAAGTTTCTTTTTAGAGCAATTGCGAATATGAATACATGTATGATAGCAATATTATGATAAGCATGAATTTATAAGTGTTAAGTGTATAAACGTGATTTAAATTAGTTTAAGTTATTGTTGTGTTGATTATTCCTCTCGTACGTGTTTAGATGTTAAGTTGTACATAATGAAATAAATCGTTAGACAAGACCGATAATTAATTATAATTAAGAATATTACAATCATTACACATAAACAATATAATTCAAGACGATAAATGAGCTATTAAATTATGTTGACGTAATTCACGTTTTAATTGGAAAGTTTGTGTACACTGTGCACAAGTGTATTTCATCTCGCGAGCTTTCTTCGACGCGAGTGTTTTTTTAGTAGTAGAACGTTTCTTGGAAGCGGAGCAAAATCGTTTATGGCCACGAAAACTATACCTCGAGAAATAAGTTCCACCGCAAATTTTACAATTCAATTCATCCGATACGTTACCATGAACGTTTAGTTTATGTTGATTGAGCGTCGACCAAGAAACATAAGAGCGTTCGCAATCGGTGCAAGAATATACTTTTAATACGTATTTAATATACGGCATTTCGGTTTTCTTTTTACGACGACGCATCATTTGAAAGTGAATGCGAGTGTGATACACCAACGCACGTTTTTGCTTGAATAACGTCCCACAAATGTTACAAATAAACGAATGATCGGTCATGTGGATTCGGCAATGTTCTACTAGTTCGGTTTGCGAAATGAAACTAAGTTCGCAGTATCCGCAAGCTAATTTGAATACTTTACTGTTGTTATCGTTGACTAGTTTTATTAAAGATGAATGAGTCGAGTCTTTGTTCGATTTGAGTTTCTCTTCTAGTTCGTTGAAAGTTTCGTGGTCTGTCGGTGTTTTGCCGGTTTTTGAAGCATCTGGTTTCGTGTTTATACTATTTAACGTGTTGTGTTTGAGTAACTGTTGGGAAATACGTGAATTAGGGATTTGAAGTCGTAAATTGACGTAAAAATGTACTTACATCTAATTCGATATTTCGATCGAGATCGTTCGCGTCAAAGTGTTCTTTGAGATGACGCTTGAGATAAGATTTCCAATAAAATCGTTCATCGCAGATGCTACACTTGAAACCGACTTTGGATAGTCTTTCGTGTTTGTGCATATGATTCAATATGAGCTTTTTTTCCGCAAATGAAGCGTCGCATAAAGTACATAGAAACGAGCCGGTTTCGCTGACTGTTAACATTTTCGAAATATCGAATTTTTCACGTTTTTTGAAATGTTTTGATTTAGATTTAACGCTCGAATCGGTTTTTTCGTTTTTAATTTGATGTTTTCTTTCTTCAAAATCGTCTTCAGACTCGATACAATCGGACATATAGTTAATTATGTTTATCTGTAATAAAAATACGTTACTTAGTGACAATGTAGCGTTAGAGGATGGACACGCGATATATTTACCTCATTCACAACAGATTCCTGATTGTTTCGTAACATGTCGACGTCATGAGACTATAAAACCGAATAATTTATTTAACCAATTCTTTTGTTTTCAAATCGGCGAAACTACAAATAAATTTCCATACCTGTGTAGATACTGAGGCAGTATTGTTGAATGTTTCAGCAACGTTGTCTACAGACTGCAAAAATGCAGAAGTACAACAAAGGAATCTAAGTTCAATGGAATAATCAGCTTTCAGTTCTTACCATACTTTCACCAGGATTGATGTCATTAATTTCAGCACTCGAGACAGATGATGCTGCTGTATGGAATTTGGAATCGAGCTGTTTTGAAGTATCATCGCTTGGGTTTGGTTTTACGTGAATTATGATAGGTGGAGTGTTCTGAGTTTTATCTAAGATTTGTATTTCGAAAGATGATATCGCATTTTCTGGCTTTACGTCGATCGAACCTGTGGTGCTTTTTGAAATAGGGATATCCCAAGTGTATGAGTTTGACTTTGATGCACTCTGCGAAAACGAATGAAATCGTAGAAGTTGGAGTATGGTGAAAAATATTCGAGATTTTCTTACTTGGTTTGATAATAAAATGTCGTGTGATCTTTTAATTTTTTGTTTCGATGCAGCTTTCTTGTTTGATGTTTTGGTGTTTTTATCGTTGTTGAAGAAGATGGACATTGCACTGAAAAATCTGGATTTTTTGCTCATTTTGACGTGTTTCCGAAATTATAATACGTGATTCTGTTTTGTCAGCTCGATGAAATTTGATTGAAATGAGATTCGAATGATGCCATTTACTCCATCGTGATTAAATATGTAATCCGAGATTCGTACGTTGTCGTCGTCATCGAATAATTATTAAATCTACATGACAGTAAAATAAACGAACGCGTTTCTAAAATAATTAATTAATTACTTTTAGTTTTCATAGTGATATCAGTTATTGTTGACGACGTTGACCTAAAAATTTACGAAAATTCAAGTTTACGGGATACGGTGATAACTGATAATTGTGGTGGTAGGGGAGGGGGTATTACGAACGAATGACGAACAAGGAGAGGTCTCATACTGAGTTTGGTCATTCAAATTCTGACCAATAGAATACGATTATTGTAGTACACTCGTTTCTTATTGGACAAAGTATTCTGCAAAGGATGCTGCAAAGTGTATTGCTCCGATTCCAATTTAATAATTTTTTTTATTTTAATTATCATTAAATTCGTAAATTTGAAGTAGATTTTCTCAGAATAGAGTTACTTATACAATGGAAGTTTCTCAACGTACCTTCTCATGTAAGTAAATACACAAGATAAGCCATAAATGTACTTCTGTCAACTCACTTGTTGCCTCATCATGCGATCATACGAGCTGAACGCTGATTGCAGGTGATGAAACTCCTACACCAACTCGTTTCATAAGAAATTGCGAAGAAGTTGGTTTGTTTCAAGACTTACAAAATAATCCGTTCGAGGAGACGTTCAGAAATGCCGTTCAGACGAAGCGCAACAATCAAACTTTACCTGTAAGCCATTTCAAGTGGTTCAATGGTGTGGTTGTTTTTGAACGAAAAATGTTTTTTTAGGAACCTTTATCGAAGTGTGTCAACGCTGATACGCTAGATACACCTCAAGTTGTTCCTAATTCCAAGCGGATTGAAGATTATCGAAATTCGTGTAAGTTTGCCATCTTGCGTTAAATTGTTAATTCTTGAAGAAATGTATCGATGAAATTGTAATTTAGATCCCATAATTGAAGATGAAGACGATGATATTAATCCGAACGATTACTTAATTGAATATATGTTACCAAAAGAAGATAATCTACATGAGTAATTAACCATTATCATATCACAAATGCTATTGTAATATTGTATCCTAACCTCGAAAAATTTACCTTTAGCGAAGATGAAAAACAACTTGACGATACATTGTTGGTACAAAACATCGAAGCTGACGAAATTCAAGACGATGTACTTTCCAAAAAACCATACATCGAGCCTGCAAAAGAAGTTATTGATTTGGTAAATTATTTCGTGTTGATATTTTTTATGCGTTTGATTCGTGTAATATTTTTTCATTTGTGTAGACCTCGAGTCCTATTTCAGATGAAACATTTAATTTTAAATCAAAATCTATTCAAAATGAAGTCATAGAAGGTGACGACCTCGAGATTTTCTGTACGCGATAATATTACGAGTGTTTTATTGTTTTTTCGATTTTCAGAGATATTTCTCGAGGAGCAATCGAATTTGTCTAATTCATCTATCACAAATGAATTCTTGTAAGTTTTATTCTCTTAAGTTATATTTCGCGTTCCCATGTATTTTGATTGTTTTGTAATTACAGGATTTTACATAATAAGAAAGAAACGAAAGAAAACACGTTTTCATCCGTTGTTGTCAGTAGCAAAAATTTGATGTCTATATTTTCTAAAAGCAATGATATAAGTGATGAGTCTAGTGTTAGAATATTACCCAAACCCTCACCCCCTGCACCACCTACCATTAAACAAGTAATTTCATCATGAAATATAAATTTTTTTAGTGCTGTGATCAAGTATAATTTTTTTGTTTGTATAGAAATTGAAAAATTTATTAAAGCCGAATCAAAGTAATATCGCTGATTCTGTTCCAATTGTCGTACAAAAAACAAAAATTGTCCACGCGCCGGAACATTCTTCTACCGAAGAAACGAATGAAGATAAATTATTATATTCGCGTGAAAGAAACCGGTAAAGATGTTTGTATTTCAATTTCGAGTAAAAATTTCAACTAATCATGCAAATTCCTCACAGAATTGCCCAGAAACGCTGCAGATTAAAGAAAAAGAAGTTGATATCGCAGTTAAAACAAGATACTGAGTCTGTGTATAATGAAAATAAGCATTTACGTTCGGAAATTGTTTCGTTGAAAGCGGAAGTAGCTCATTTAAAAACTTTACTACTGGCCCATAAAAATTGTCCAGTTACTTTGGCCATGTATCAAGGTACAGTAGTGTTTATTCGAAATGCCTTCTAAATCGAGCATTTCTTTTGATCTTGTTTCGTTACAGATGTTTCGAACGTTGTACAAAAAGAGACGCCTCGAAAAAGAGCGCAGATTTCTTCAAAGTCTACAAAGACCACGCCAGTTGCTGTTATTACAACCGGAACGCATAACTTTCGTGTTACGGATTCTAAAATAAATCAAAGTAAAAAAATTGTCTTGAATTCTCAAAACATATCTATTTTACCTGTTTCACATCTAAATCCTGATGATAATACTCCAGTTAAATTATTACCCAATTTGCAAGATATCGATAAAAATCAGTCTTTGAAAATAATCATTAATAAAAATTCAAACACTAGTAATTCCAGTTCTAATGATAATTCTCCTAATGCTGTGAAAGTAATTTGTTATAATCAGAACATACCAGATATATCGAATTTAACTTATGATAATTATTGATATCGTATTGTTGCTTTATTGTCATTCTGAGTATGGAGATTAATGTATTGCGATTTTTTATTGTTTATTTCAATGCTCAAGTATGAATTTGTTTCGTATAATTTGCTATACTTTGATATTCCCCGTATTTTTGGCCTTTTAGTGCTCGGTTAGATAAAAATTTTGTTTCAATTTGATATTGTATTGAATACTCGGCTTGTGGCGGGTTTTTCATCGCCACTGCATTTCATATTGGAAAAATATGGATTTTTACCTCCGATTTAATTCAATTTTGTCGTTTATGTTTACCTCATTCAACTGTGATCCTGATTTGGCAAATTGTATTTGTAATTATTAATTAATGTTGTGATTGGTTATTTATTTTATTTAGTTGATTATTTTTAGAATTTTTTTTCAAGTTGGTGCTTACTTGACGTGCAATTTTTCAAACCTAGTAAATGATATTTTCGGTTTTGTTTTCTTGATAATTTATTCATTGCGGTTTCTTTAATTTTTTTCCCGAATTTTAATTCAGAAGTCGGTTTTTATAAAATCGAGGTTCAATTTCAATTCAGCGTGGTAGAAATGATTTACATATATCATTTTCGGTAACTTTTGCTAAATAATTCAAGAAAAAATTACTACAGCATTGAACAAATTCTATTTAAAAAATATAAAATAACGGATTTATCTACAAACATCGACATATTGAAATATATCACGAAACTACGCTGCAGTTCTCAAAACCTTAGCTGCTTTAATGTCGTCAAGTTCTTTACGCTGTTGTTCTATGATTTTAGCTCTTTCTTTCAAAAACTCTCCATATTCTTCGGCATCTAAATGACGAACAATTTCGATGCCACAAGAACGAGCGATGCCGACAAATCGTTGTACAATTTCTTGTAAAGGTACACAGTCAAAGGCTTCATCTTCGGATTTAATTTTAGCTATTTCGTATAAATGTCTTAATGTTATTTTACCAGAGATTTCTCTACCTGAAAAATATGAGTATTGAATATGAAACTCAATCGTGTCATGAATTCGTAATATACCTGGTTGCATCGCTGCTCGATTTATTCCAGCGGCTTGTTTTAAAAAATATACAGTAGGAGGTTTATTTATGGTCATATTAAAAGAACGATCGGCGTTAACAGTTGCTCTAGTCGGCAGAGGTATACCTTCTTTGATGTGTTTCGTCTTACTGTTGAATTCTTGGCAAAACTGAGCTATATTGATGTTTCTCTGTAAATGTAACTTCGTTGTTAGTATGTGATGTAATTTTTAGAATGATCGTGAGTATTTTACCTGTCCTAACATTGTTCCTAGAGGAGGACTAGCTGATGCCATACCGGCTGGGATATTTGTCCTGAGTTTCCCGTGTTCTAATATTTCTCGTACTCTTTTCACTTTGCCCATTGCCTTTCGAATAACCATTTTGAAAGAATAATTCCGTTTCTATGGATCTTTTCCGCGAATTTAATCTAATTACGAAATATTTTTAATAATTTGACAGAAATTATCAAAAATAGATAACAACCCTCATGTTAACGAAGTGTTGCATTCAAAATCAAAACTTCGCGACATTATAAATAATTTTTTTTAATTTCGCTTTTTTTCCTTTTGTTGATAAGTGAAACAAATTCATATTTTTTTTATCGTTTTTATTTTAATTTGCGTTTTATAAAATGCTTTTTTTTTATCATTTTAGGTTACATTTTTTTTCGTAAAGCAATGACTTGGAAATTACTTAGATGTGATGTGGTAACACTGATTTTCAGTTTTTTTTATCGGTGTAGAAATGATGACAACACAAGACGAAGTCGGTAAATAAATCGGCTTATTTAGTTATTAATTGTAAATTGTGAATTTTTATTATTTTTATCGTTTTCTTCGATAATCAATACTTTTAGGAACATCGCTGAAGTTATTATCGGTTGATTCCGTTCGTGGTATTTTCAATTCTAAGTGGACAAGTCATAGCAACGTAAGTATAAAATAATTTATTTACTCGTGTTCTGACATTCCTTTCTTATTTCGTGAATTAGAAGAAAATTGTAATCACAAATATTTTCAAATTCAAGCGTTCTTCGTGACTATATCGATAAATACCTACGTGGATATCTAAATACATCGTGTGTCGTCTCGTTTTAATGACAAGTTTTCCTCGTGTCGATCCTAGAAGAATTTTTCCTTGAAACATTGAACTGAAATTCGCATTAATTTTATTCGTCATCCAGATTTTTCTCATTAGCAGAACTCCAACTTGGTATATTATTTGCGAAAGAATTCATCGTAACACTTCGGAAACACCGTAAACTGGTTAAAATTACCTTTCGATTAACGCGCCGATGCTCGAAGGAAATATTTCGTTTGTGAATTTACCTTTTCTTAATGTAAACAAGGTTCGTAGACGGCCTTCGTTATTTTATATAAATGGCAAGAAATTAGTTTGGAAAGTTGATACGATAATTGCATAGAAATGGCTAATTAATGAACCCCAAAGGTCAATTTAGATTTCACTAGTTAGTCCATCTATTGCTAATCTAATTAAGAGTGTAGTTTTTCGGTAGTGAATCTACTACGATGTTATATCTAGGTTATAGATTCAAAATGATATTTCCGATTTTAATTTTAACAATTTTTTCTAGTTATGAAATGGTACCGAAAAATACCACAATGTTGTTGAAAAATCTAAGATCGTTGTTTAAAAATACTAATTACGTTAGTGAGCCTTTACAAGCATACATCGTACTTTCAGACGACGCTCATCAGGTATGAAATATTCGCGTTCGTATTATAAATAAAATTTGGTATTAAATATCATTCCCACAGAATGAATATCTTTCACCTCGAGACGCTCGTCGAGAATACATAAGCGGATTTTCTGGATCCGCAGGTACGGCCATTATTACCGAAAGCCAAGCTGCATTGTGGACAGATGGCAGATACTTTTTACAAGCCTCCAGCGAACTCGATCATAATTGGATTCTAATGAAAGAAGGTACCGTGAGCTAAAGACATCTCTGATTTATTGAATTACTAAAATGATCCTCTTTAGGTATCCCCGAGACTCCAACGAAAGAAGAATGGCTCAGTAAGATGTTACCAATAGGAGCTAAAATAGGTTTTGATCCGATGACGATGAGATATTCACTTTGGAAAACGTTGCAGTTCGAGTTGGAAAAACATAATCAATCTTTGATCCCGGTCAATACGAATTTCATCGATTTAGTATGGGATGGTCAACCTCTTCCTCCGAATGGATTAGTTACTCCTTTACCTCTTAAATATACCGGTTAGTGGATTATTTCGAGCAAATTTTTGCCTATGTGATTTTTCAATTATATAAATTCCAGGTATGAGTTGTCGAAATAAAGTGGACAACGTTCGTAATAAAATGATCGAAAAAAATGCTTCCATATTTTTAATAACAGCTCTTGACGAAATTGCATGTAAGTGTTGGTAACACTGGAATTGATGTTTTTCGACTTTTTCGTAATATTTATACTGTTTTCAGGGCTGCTTAATCTTAGAGGATCAGATATCCCATTTAATCCAGTATTCTTCGCTTACGTTATTATTACACTCAACGATGTGCATTTCTTCATCGAAGATAAGAAATTTACCAATGCTATTCAAAAACATTTCAACGACGAAGATCTAAACGTCACTTTGCATCCTTATGAAAAAATTCAATCATTTTTGGATACTTTGGTTTGTATTTTTTTAAATAAAATTTTCATGTTTTTGAAATTGAAATAGGTGATTTTAATTTATTATATTTTTTTAGTTGACCAGTGACGTCGGCCAAGAAGGAAAGACATGGATTACCAGCGGTTCGAGTTATGCTTTCGTCAGTATGGTACCCGAAAAACAACTAATCGCTGATTCTTCTCCCATCGCTCCCATGAAAGCAATAAAAAATAATGTTGAAACTGAAGGTAGTTATTTATTTTCAATTTAAAAATTTCGAAAATTCTGTTTTTTCAATATCGATTTTTCAAGCATTTTCATCCGAAGGCTGATATAAGAAATTTAGCTAAATTTAAATGATTTTTATAAAAACCGATTGTTTCCGAGTTTAACCGAACATCTTCGAGGGACGCCGAATTATACCAGATGTTTTTAAATATTCCAAAATGAAGTTACGAAGTGAAGACGAACATTCACGAGTTCACTCGAACGTTCCCGAATCATTTTAATTTAGTTATAATTATTTTTCTCGAGAATTTTTCTCAAATAATAGTGTTTTTTAATTTCAACCCTCAAAAAATTATTCAAAATTGGTTTTAATTTTTTTTCTAGTTTTATCAATTTTTATCAATTTTTTTTACGAAATATTTCGGTTTTATGAATGAAGATAATTTGTTTAGAACAATTTAATGGTATTTTCTTCTCATTATTCCATGTTCTAATTCTTCTGAAATACCTTTTGATAATAAATCTCGTTCGACTTTCTTTTCAGGACTTATAAACGCACATATCAAAGACGCAGCCGCACTTTGTTGCTACTTCGCATGGCTTGAGAAGGAAGTATCCTCTGGAAATGTTACCGAAATATCCGGAGCCGAATATTTAGAAAGTTGTCGTCGGTAAATTATTTATTATTTTGAATTTACGACTTTTTTTCGCCACAATCACTAATTGTACGTTCTTGAATAGAAAACAACAAGACTTCGTCGGACCAAGCTTCGAAACTATATCATCTTCGGGACCGAACGGAGCCATAATCCATTACAAACCGCAACCAGAAACAAATCGCGTTATTTCAACTAGTGAATTATATTTGTGCGATTCCGGTGGTCAATATAGGTAAATTTGAAGTGAAAACATTCGAACATTCTGCCTCGTTGTCCTAAGCTTTTATTCATCGTTTCAGAGACGGTACCACTGACGTAACTAGAACATTACATTTCGGATCACCTTCGCAATACGAACGAGAATGCTTTACCAGAGTTTTCAAAGGGCAGGCTGCCTTAAAAGCTGCTACTTTTCCAGCTAAAGTCAAAGTACGCCATATCAACGAAAAGTGTTTCCATTAAAACTAACTTGGTCGTTTGTAGGGCAACGTTTTGGATACATTAGCACGTAAATTTTTATGGGATGTTGGTTTGAATTACCTGCACGGAACTGGACACGGCATCGGAGCTTATTTAAATGTACACGAAGGTCCAATGGGAATTTCATGGCGGGAGTACCCAGACGATCCTGGATTACAAGTCGGCATGTTTTTGTCCAACGGTAAATTTTCCATTGAATTCGTGTCTAAATATGAGAACACAAACTGAACCTCTTTCCATGCAGAACCAGGTTATTACGAAGAAGGTAAATTCGGCATTCGGTTGGAAAACATCATTCGTATTGTTCCAGCAGAACCGAAATATTCCATGAAAGATATTAAATACCTCACTTTTGCCGATGTAACATTGGTTCCTATTCAGAAGAAAATGCTGCTGCCTAAGTTATTGACGAAGGA
>QBDW01006389.1:0-35050 GCA_003261595.1 Maconellicoccus hirsutus | reverse complement strand
ATGTAAAAAACCTTCAAGAATCGAATGAAACCGACCACCGATCTCAATTTTCAATATTTCGAGGGAATTTCGATGTTTTAAGTAAAGAATTTGACAATTTTAAACCCTCTCCTGTAAAATTATGATTTTGGCCAAGTGGTCCCTTTTCGTATGCGCCCTCACATATGTAGTTCGAAATGTAGAATATATGATTTTTGTTATCAACTTTTTTTGAATTTAGATATCGATAAAAATTTCATTACTTACTGGTACTTTTCAACTGTGCTCCTATTTTACGCCGGATTTCATTTTTAAAGTCTATGCCTATGTATTTGGGGTTAGCAAGATCGTATAAGACTGCGTATGAACGAAAAAGTTTTATAGGTTTTTCGTCAAAGCTCATCTTTTAATATTGATGATTAAATTCAAAATAAAACAAAAACACTGTCTAACGTCGTCGATGATTTGTAAAAAATATCGCCCGGAAGAAATCTGACGAGAACGGCGCAGTGACGGTGACAGTCAGTAAGCGTCGGTACGGACACGTATCGGACAACTATGAACGTATGAAGTATGAACCAACTCGATCGACGTAATGTAAGAATATTTTTCGCGTTGCCGGTACTGTCACGTTACTGTCGCGTCACTACTCAATGTGGATCGACCTTAATATTTTGGCCCTTCGATCGAAAGAGTAGGCAAATGAGCGTACTTGTGTCATTACGAGATAGAAACCTGAAACGCACTGTACTTTGATCATTTCAAAATGAAAAATACCAACGTACGCAACTTAATTCACCTATCACGTTCTCGAGAATCTTATACGAGCTCATAAGCTCAAATTTAACTATAGTTATCGTCGCTGGCGTCTTCAGCACCTTCGTTGTTATCGCCTCAGTACCGTCGTACTGTTTCAACCGCGATCACCTCCTGGTTCGAGGGTGCGTCTGATAGAGAACAATATCCGAAAATGATACGTTTGACGTTTCAAATGCAGCCGCACGATTCTACCACCATGTTGTCAATTTTGGCTGTCCTAACGGTCAGATTATCAGCGGCGTAAAGCACTTGTAAAGGTGAGAATTTGGTAGGAGTACAGCAAGTTGTTGGTAGCGAGTACTCTTTATCAGGTTTTCTTACTTTTAACCACTGTAAAAGAAACGTCGAAATAATTCTCATGCCTGGCTTGTTTGAAAATGAGGAAGAAAAGATGCGATTCGCGTAATTTGGATACTTACTGTTAATAAGGTAGCATAAGGCACTCCGGCGTCTGTGGGAGATGGGAAAAAGCAATTCCCTCTGCATATGTAGGCGTTAAATCTAGTCGGACTCACTACCATTTTGTATTCTTCTATTGTATTGAAATCCACCCACAGATCTTCGCGACAACATTCGTTTTTACCTGGAACACATTCTATTCCTCGTTTTGATCGAATGTTCTGAAATTTTACAAAATTACATTTACGGTTTTTTGGCTACGCCTCTAGATAGGTGAATGCATCGACATGGTGAAAGCACTTTCTCGGAAGATGAAAGCATTCCCTGGTGTTAATGCAGAGATGTGGGTACCTTCGAGAGGTAAACTTACTTTTGTATTCTCCGTATTCAGCAGAAGAAACGAGGTTTTGTTGAAATTTCGCGTGGTTTCGTTGGCGAAGCGATCACTATGAAAGCACGAGTCGCATGACACGGTCAAAACTCTATGTCTGTTCTGCTGATGAGTTTGCCATGATCTCACCAAGAGAGTAACATCCACTCGGTACCAACCGTCTGTAATTATCGAATACTAATACAACCAGTGTTAGTGCGCTCCCTCTTTAATATAAACGCGCTCCTTCTCATTTATTTGAGATACCTATATTTTTGTCGTAATCGCATCCAGTGATTTTCCGAGTAACGTTTAAACGTCAGATAAACCCATTTTCTAGGGTAACTTAGACATTTTTAATCAAAGTCTACAGAATAACAATTTAAGGCCGATTTGAGCAGTTCATGTATTGCATCATTCCCACCCTTCGATTATAATCCCCCTGCCATCTTTATGCATTCTTTCGACGAAAATCGCATTTCATTGTCTAAACATCACAACGCCATGTCGGCTTAGCTATCAGCGAAACGTACTTGCGTCATAACATCGATAAAAACAAAAAGGCTACCGAGGGAGGTCCGTCGTATTAATTTAGTCCGCGTATTAAAAGGGAACCGTGTGCCAACAAGGGGGAGAAACCAAAACTTCTGCGTCGCTACCTCGCTACTGTCCCATCTAACCTAGCACGATGAATCGTCAGCTTCGTTCGAATCGCACATAAACGTAGCACGTTTTTCTGCGAGCTCATAAAACGTTTTTGTGGGCGGTAGCTGTGAAATTAAGGTAGAGTATTGATTGGTGACGACCGCAGCACGTATAGTAATTGCATCGAGCTAAGCCCAGCCCTAGAGGCAAACCCTACCATTGGATAAGTACCGGCGCACAAATCTGAAATGATGCCAATGTGCGTACTAACTGATATTTTTATTTTTTCTGTTTCAGAATTCAACTGGGAAAATATAGCGATAGAAATACGGAAATCGCAGCTTTTTGGAGTATTTTACGACGCGACGCACATTTCGTAATTGGTGAGTTTACTTACCCTTATCCTTTTGTTGGTAAGTGGTGATATTCCTTCCGTTACGGTTTCTTACGTTTAATAACGTTCTATCGATGATGGTGAAATTTTGCGTCGCGTTGTTAAAAATCGGCAACGATTCTTTGTGGAACCATATGGTAGCAGAGTTGATATCCGAAGATAAGATCTCATCGGATAGTTTGAAATTCAAACAAAGGCTTCGCTTGTTATTCGTATCGCATCCAAATTTCTCTGCAAATAAAATCGCAAAATGGCATACTTATATTGGGTGCTTCAAAAAGATGTCGCCACTCTTAGAAGGTTTTGTATTCAGCGCACTCTAGAGGGCAGAAGAACGCATCGTAGACCCAAGGTTCAAATCTAAGAATTATTCCCTCGCCTTCGGCGACAAAATGCCATAAATCTCATTTCAATATCGGATTTTGTTTTCGAAGCTTAAATTTTTTAGTGAAATAAAATTGTGATTTACGAGATGGTAATTTATCGGTAATTTATGGTAATTAGCCATAAATTTTTGTAATTTACGGTAATTTGCCATCAATTTTTGTAATTTATGGTAATTTACTGGTAACTTACAGTAATTTATGGTAATTTACTGGTAACTAACAGTACTTTACCAGTAATTTATGGTAATTAGCCATAAATTTTTGTAATTTATGGTAATTTGCCATCAATTTTTGTAATTTATGGTAATTTACTGGTAACTTACAGTAATTTACCAGTAATTTATGGTAATTTACTGGTAACTAACAGTACTTTACCAGTAATTTATGGTAATTTACCCGTAAGTTATGGTAATTTACCGTCAACTTTTGTAATTTACTGGTAACTTATGGTGATTTACTGGTAACTAACAGTAATTTACCAGTAATTTATGGTAATTTACCCGTAAGTTATGGTAATTTACCGGTAATTTATGGTAATTTACCCGTAAGTTATGGTGATTTACCGGTAATTTATGGTAATTTACCGTCAACTTTTGTAATTTACTGGTAACTTATGGTAATTTACAATGATTTAACCATAATTTGCAGTAATTTACCGTCATTTTGTGTATTTTACCACCAATTTGCAGTACCATTAATTTACTGTTTGTAACCATTGATGATTTACTATTTGCGGTTTCTCGGTACCTTACCATTACTTTTCCGTATTTACGATAGTTACGGTAATTTACTATGTTCAAAATTTGGCGTAATGAGGTTGCATAGAAAACGGCTATCATTTTATATAATTACATAGATTATATTATCCAATGATTTGGCGCTTAGAGCAGAATCACACACTTATACGATTTCACCTTTACGAAATGAAGAAATTTTTTTTGCTCCGCTTCCAGTATTTGACATTTATTGCTTATTAATTTGAGCCATTTTCTTTCTCGAAGTCTTAAACTGTTCAATTTCCAAAGCGTAATATATTTATATTCAAATAACCATTGTGAAAAGCAATCTCGGCTTTCTTCAAGCACTACAATTTCATGAATATGAATTAATGACGCTTCCTCGTCTTCCATCCCTCATTCTCCATATTTTACGAACTTTTTTTAAACATTTTGCGTTACGAATCCCATTAAGATGTTTCATTAATTTTCTGTATGGTGGTATGTTGCTTCGTATCGAAATCCTAACAGGATAAAGTCCTGGATTGGCCACTTGGCGACGGAATATTGAAATGGGAAGTCGGGAGAACATAGTACAAGGTAAGAGGAATCGGGAATCATTTCGCTGGCATGTAATTATTACATTTTTTAGTTATAAAAAGAATGCGGCTATCTGTACGCCGTTGGAGCAAAGTTCTCATTCATTAAGTGACATTACATCATACACAAACATAAGCGCCCCGATCATTCTACACTTCAGCTCTTCCTTCTCGCCTCGCCTTTGCCGGCGTCTCTTGTTTCCTGGTTTTGATACCTATACAGCATACTGTATTTATTCGACCGCCGCGAAAACATTGTCAGCTATATAATCAATCACACATATGTATAATCTTATAAACAAACAAGAATAATGTTATTATTGTCGTCTGCTATATAAGTATTTACTTAAAATAACGAGTAAATAAATGAAAATAACCTTATCTCGTCGCACGCCAAACAATTCGTAAACGCGTGCTCATCCAATAAGTATTCGCAATCTCGCATGCCAGAAAAATTCCTGCGTCTCATTTTTATCTCAAATGAAAGTAAATAGATGTGCAAACAAGTCAAGGTATCCACCTGCGGTGTACGCACTTCGTACTCGAAGCTGGCGAAGAATATTGTTGAAATTTTTTTCGAAATTTTCGTATACTCGTAATTTGATTTGGCGAACATTCCCTCGGTCGGAGCGATTATGTAATACGGCTTTATATCGCATAGTGAACTAAACGATTAATTATTAATTACCGCTTAGTAATTACCGATATAGCGCCCGTTCTTGATTTCGTTATTCTAATGAGGCTTATTTAACGACTGTTTTTGCTTTTCATTCTTTTATTTTTCGTTTTATCTCATTCGAATCGGAATCCTAAAAGGTAATGCTGCGTATTTAATTGACCTTAGGTACATATCGAGAAGTTTGCCTGTTCGACATGCTATACAATGTTGAAAAAAGTCACAGAATCGCCATGCCTATGGTGGGGTAATGGGGTTGCTGTAAACGGACCAAGTATTACGAGTACTCGTACACGATGCTGTATTTCAGAGTAATCGGCCGAATTCTTGCACGTGATTATCGTTTGTGTTCGTCATGTTGCTCCGAACGATATTTTTAATTTCGTTCTTTCCTTTTTTCTCGACGTTATTTATATTTTTAGATTTTTTTTTTTAGAATGCGGAAATATTACGCGATGGGAATTTACTAAGAGGCTTACGAACGAAATTGGCGCAATTTTGAGGAGTGCATTGGAAATGTAGATTCGCTGGGGTAGTTTTGAATGGGTACGAGAAGCCTAGGAGGCATTTCCTTCGTGAACCTGTTGCGTGGTTTTAGCAGCAAAACTGATGTGGAATTCTTACACACCGGAGTGCCTCGGATATCACGTCGTTGGCATTCTCTAATTTTCCAGCTCATAGGTTTCTTTCGGTGTTGGTACGTCGTCACGCTTAGTTCGCAAGATTTCGCCATTGTTCATCTTCATCGGCAGTTTTATATTTCGTAATGTTGTTAGGACCCTGTTTTTGTTGTCAGGAATCCTTTACCGTTGTTCTCCATCATCCAACTCTCCTCATTGGAATTTGCACACGCTCACTACAACAGCGTCACTTCTTTTAGGCTACGCTTATGCTGTGCATTATATTATTGGACCTCTTTCATAGCACCGTCCGTCGACTCATTTCTATCCCCCTCTCCCCCCAAATGGGCACATGCCATCGACACCTCTGTTCGCATATCAACACTATCGAATTCCTATAAATAGAAGAGCCCGCTTCGAAATCCGAATCTCAATCATTCGTGAACCTTGAAACTCAAAAAGAAAATCATCCCCGCACCGATCCCACGCCCGAGTTTTTTCATTTCTCGAGAATATATTAATAAAACGAAACTGATAAGAGAATTTCGTACAACGCAGATCGACTAGACAATCTTGAATTAATGAAAATAACCAGCGCGGCTTCGAATGCCCATACATATTACATACACAATTACACATATACGCGACAACGTGGCTTATCGCGCCGTTTATTTATCGATGAGTAAGAAACGCACATTTTCGAGGTGTTTCTGCTCATCCGGCCCCAAGATGCGAAAAGTACCGCTTCCTAGATGTATATGTTCTCGTATCTTCTGCGGTATCTGTATTCTGTACATAGCGAGTCGAGTATACGAGGACAACTAATCCATGCGAGTTTTCTCGATTGGAAAATTGGCGTATTTATTTAAAACGAAATAACATTTTGTACAAAGTAAAAACGTGTTTTCTCGTACAGATAAAATTCTTGGAATTCTTCGCGAAAACTCTTATCGAATATTTTTTCCCTAAAAAAATTAATCGTTCGGATTTATTTTGTTTCATGACGGAAGAACGTTGATTTTAGTTGGAATAGTTTTTTTTCTCGCTTAATTTTATCATCCTTAGGGTTAATTTGCTCCGAAAAAAAAGGTATGATGGCCCTGTGCAAAGTTGTAAATCAAGTTTTTCCACGGATGGTGGAACGAAATAAGAAACGAAACGTACTTTTTCCTAGAAAATTGCTGTAACGTTATGCGAAACGAAACGACTTTGTTTGGAAAAAAAATAACAAAATGTGGAACGATTTCCGTTACTGTAATTTTAAACGTTCAATAAGTGATTTTTTCATCATTTTTTAACGAAATATATGTACAGCCCGTCCGGTTGATCTTAGTACCCCTCAGCGCAAAAATCCCATCACCATAGATAACTAATACAAATAAATTATTTGTAACCCTAATCGATGTTTATAAATCGTAAGTTTGATTAAAATGAAGAATTTAAATTGATATTAACGATTGAAAAACGAAAAATAATCATTAATAATTGATGATTTACTGTTTTCGTACGTTTTTTTTTGTGCTGTAATTTGCACGCACTGACGTCCCTATTTACGTTGTTTGTAATCTGTGTAAGTGTCGCCACTTTTTACGCGTCAGCTACGTTGATGGGATTTTTGCGCTGAGGGGTACTAAGATCAACCGGACGGGCTGTATATTTGTGGCGCGTCATGTGGAAACCAAGCTTGTGACCAAAAATTTGATTTTTACTTTTTTTTTTGATTTTGGTAGTAAAAAAGCTATCCTTTAAGGTGGTGTAGTTAAAATTGTTCAAAAAAATTTTTTCCATCCGGATTTTTGCCTGAAATGCGCCACTTCTGATTTATACGAAAAAAAATTTTTTGTTTTGCGTTTCCTGAATATTTTACATTTTGCTCATAAGCCTGGTTTCCTCGTGACGCAACTCGTTTGTTTAGTGCCCCTACTGAGATACTTTCAAGAAAATCATGTTAAAAGGCTCATATAGAAAAGTAACCACAGGATACATCAAAAGTCGATCTTTATTTTGTTTGTTTTTTGTTTTGCAAGATGGATTTTCATGGATTTTTTGAAAAAAAAAACGAAACGAAATAAAATTAGAAAACCCCTTAGAAACGTTATGTGGAACGAAACGAACTGATTTCGTTCCACCACCACTGGGTTTTTCTGCTGAATAATTCATCTCAATTGGTGTAAAAATCGTCTTATAAAATTAGTAAATTTTTATTGGAAAAATTTGGTTAAAAAATTGATTATTTATGATTTTGTACTTTATCCCATCATGACATTTTTCAAGTTTTTTAAGATGTTTGTATCACTGCGACATGACCGGTTGTCTGATAGGAAATTGATTGTTACCCGGCTTTAAGTGTTTTTCAATGGAATGTAAGAGGAGAGGAAAGCTTGTTGCGAATGTTGCTCCTTATATTTTAAGGTTACTTAAAAATTACGATCTATTGGAAAAGTCAATAATGCTACCTTCTTCGACGAAAAGTACGGTTTGTCGAGCTGTTTGGTCATCGACGATGCCTTCGGAGTAGCCGGCGAATTTATGCGGGGTATCTTCGTGAACCAATTTTTGGACGAGGAAATCCGGAAGTGAGTCGAATTTCGGGGGCTCTTTCGGAGCGTTTTTCACGTGTAAATTAGTAATGAGCTGTTGCTTGATGTATTCCAAACGATGAGCGATTTTTTGAGATTTGAGGAATTCGCTGAGCTCCGCTTGCTCGTTTTTGCATCCCGTGCAATCCGGTAACGTTTCCAGTTCGGTTCCGGCCACGAATACTATAATTAACACCACGGACCACCAGATTTGACACATGTTCTCGTACATTGTAACTTGAGGTGATTCGCATAAGCTACGAAATGGTAAAGTGAAAGGGAAAAAAACTCAGTCGCGATGCGCGAAAAAACACGTTTGCGAAATTAACGCGAACAGAATACGAATTTGTTCAGTAAACAAACCACGCGAACGTGATACGCGAAATTAAATTCCGAAATGAGACAATTTCAAGCGAACGTACGCATATCCAGAAGTTATACTTTTTACTCGTTGGCCATCGAAATGAATTTAAGATTGGTTAGTTTCGACATTTGAGTCGAGTTAGCGTGAACGTGCGCTTGTAATGGTGCGTTAGCGAGTAGATCGGTTCAAAGAACAGATTCAGAGTTGTCATGCTGCAGTATCGTGTTAAAACCTCTTCTCACAGATGTTTAGATTAGATTATCTATATATCGTAAACGAATTAACCCCGACGTGAAATGCTTACATAAACAAATACCTTCGAAAGTGATTTTTTTTCTCCGCCTGTTTCGAGCCTAGCGAGAGTAAAAGCTCGGCTCGTATCGTGCCACGTGAACTTGGTCCAGGTGCGATACTTCCGTTTGGCCCGTTGACAAATGTTGATAAAAAATTTACTCTTGAATGCGTCGAATACAACGTGGACTTTATTTTCGAGATTTTATTTTCATTGGTCAAAAGACCGATATTGGTTTCGTCGCGTGCGACATTAAGAGAATAGGTATTTCACTTATTTACGCGATAAAATGTGAAAAATAATCATAGCTGAGTCATCTCAGTAAATCTACCTCGTGTCAGATGCCATTCCATTTCGTATTTATATACGAATCGATATACATATTATTGCAAAACGTGAAAAATATTAATCATACTTCATTATTTTCTTATCACGTTTTATCAATATTGTAATCTTTTTCTTTCGTTTGAAGGTTTTATTAATTCGGCAATTGCAAAAAAATAATATATGTATTATGCTCGCAACATAGTAATATTTTTCGATTATATTAATTTTTTTTTTCAATCGAACTCTCATGAAATCACGTGTTAATGCATCACCGTTCAAAATGTTAATTAAACTTCATAGTTTTTCCCCTTCGAAACTCCTTCGTTTGTTTTATCTCTCGTTTCTTATTCTGTCCCAGGTGCGAGGTTGCGGGGTGCGGCGAAATTCAGTTTCGTTTCACGTGACCGCGTGATGTAACGTTGTGCTATGAAGTGGGTCACTTTGCAGCGAGCAATTTTTCAAATTTTCGAGTTTTTCGGCGCAAAAAGTTAATTGGTATTTCGAAATTTTACCTGTCCATAAATGACATCGGTGTGTTTTGAATCATCACGTACCCCTCCCCTCCCCGCTAGGATTCTTGAACGGTTTGCGAATGTACTATATCAGATACTTTTTGCGAAGTTTTTCATCCTTTTGTGTTTAAAATCCCAAGATTTCGAAGTGAAAAATTGGCATTTTATCGTCATAGAGCACTGGACTCAAGTTTGTTGGTGGAGGCTTGTAGTCTCCCTGCTCCTATTGCCTGCTATTTCCATCCGTAGTTTGTCAGTGATGGCTTCGAGTTATTTATTCGTAATTTTTTATCGTCATTTTTGCAAATGAGAAATACTAAAACGAAATTTCGAACATTTTTTTGTAGGAAATTTTTGAAGAAAATGAATTCGCCGATTTATATGTATTTGAATTAAGGTCAAGATTCGAATTGAAACAAAAAAAAAAACAAAATTCATATCTTTTTGACTTTTTTTTTCCATATCGAGGAAATTGTCAATTTTAATGATTGTTTCGACTTTTACGCTTAAAAGTGGTCAAAATAACTTGGAGTCTTTTGCATTTTTGATCACGACATATTTCTGAAGAAGGTGTACAAAGGGAGATTTGGAAGTCAGCAGTTGCCTTTTGTGATTTTTAAAATGAACGATAATTCAGAAAAATTTGAAAAAATTCATCGACAGAAAAGAGGGGGAAATTTCTTTCTGAAAAATTAAATATTCGATAAATTTTTCCCATCGTGAATGTTTTTCTCAACTGGACGAAAAGTTCGAAAAAAGCTCAAAATGTAATTGCTTGATTTAGTATAGACCTAAACACTCCAAAGGGAAGAACTCCATCCTCATCATCATTAGAAATTACGAGCGATTTCGTACGATTACGCATGTATCATTAAAAGACGTACTTACACAAGACGTGGCTCGTCGTTGTAAAAATACCAATAAATAAAATTAACCAAGATTCTGACGAATTCAAAGTCTTCCGCAAGCCAAACAGAAGAGAAAAAGTACGTACCGAGTGAAAAGAAAGCAAATCTTGACCAATGAGGTATTCGGTGGTAAAGGAAATTTCCATTAAAAGAGGGGAGTGATGATAAACACCTGAAATAAGCGAAAATTCGCGTTCATTATACGTCGAAACCTTGAAAGACGAAAACGAAAACCGAGAAGGTGGGCCTTTGCCCCCAAACTGTCTCGAGACGCTGTAAATTACGTTCTCGTCCATAAATTCGTTGGCTATCTGCATAGTTTACATACCTAAATGTGATTTTTTTTATCTATTTATATTCAATATCGTAACTAATTACGCGTTTATTTACTTTTTTTGTATTTTATTATTTTTTTTAATGAGAGTATAACTATTTTATTTTATCTAAGGTGACACGAATGTATCCTAATCGTAATCACCATATTTATGCAGCGTGATAACAGTCTACTCAATGTACACAGTCTACTTTTTCGATTTCTACCCATGTGGTATCTCATTCTCTCGTATAATAAACAAAGCTTCTTTTTGTATGATAAATATCGTCTTGGTCTTGTAATCCGTTTTGCTGATATTTCAGCATATTGTGTTCTTGTCGAGGTACTTTCGTATATCTGTTTGAGGTGTTTGCATTGAGGTATTTTTTGATGATTTTTAGGTCAAGAGTTCAGTTATCGATTTGTGCAAAAAAATTTCGTGGAACAGAAACTCCTCTTAGTGAGTTTTGGAGAATAAAGATTTCCCAAATTTTTCGGAATAACTGAAAAGCGAACCACTCGAGGTGTCCGGCTCAAATTTGAACGGGAGTTGGATTTTTGGAAAGAGCATGTCAAGAAACCCCCAAAACCAAAATTTCACCTCGCCGAATTAACTTTTTCATTTTTGGCTAATTTTTGAAATTTAAAAATTACAAAATTTCTATTGAAAATAAAAATTGAAAAAAATAATAATCTTGGAAAATAATTTTAAATCGCGCAAAAACACTTTGCCCTCTAATTTGAACCCGCTGAATGCGGAAATCGCATCGGTGAACGGTTCTGGAGCCTCCAGCGCGATTTTCATTTTTCTCCAGGAACTTTGAAATGCTGCATAATGCGTGCATTTGATATTCGGCAGCTAAAAACTTGGCTCCCTCCTATTCCCCATTTTCCGAAAATTCAAGCCATTTTTCAGTTGATTCCAATTTCCAGCCTGCGTCGACAAGGTACGTTTTTTTTTCAATTCGTAATACGAGAACTTCGCTATGAGAAAACTGGTCCGGGAAAATCCACTCGAGGTGCTGGAATTTTCGCGAAATGTAGTGAAGTCGGTTCGATAGGTGGGGAATAAGAGGGAGCCAAGGTTTTAGCTGTCTAATATGAAATGCACGTATTCTGCAGCATTTCAAAGTTCCTGGAGAAAAATGAAAATCGCGCTGGAGGCTCCAGAACCGTTCACCGATGCGATTCCGGATTCAGCGGGTTCAAATTAGAGGGTAAAGTGTTTTTGCGCGATTTAAAATTATTTTCCAAGATTATTATTTTTTTCAATTTTTATTTTCAATAGAAATTTTGTAATTTTTAAATTTCAAAAATTCGCCAAAAATGAAAAAGTCAATTCGGCGAGGTGAAATTTTGATTTTGGGGGTTTCTCGACATGCTCTTTCCAAAAATCCAACTCCCATTTAGATTCGAGCCGTGCACCTCATGAGGTTCCGTTGTGAGTAGTATACTGTATTATTCACTATTCGTATATTGATTTTTTGAACATAAGGCTTAAAAATACCCAGCTCATCTTGCTTATTCAGCCGCATCTTCGTTTGTCTACACTTGGTCAAACGAATTTGAGTAATTTGCCAAAAATAAGGTTATTAATGCCGCATTTATTCGGGATATCGACGCAAAAGGTACTTGAAATTGCGAACCTCCCACTTGTCCGTCGCACGGCGATTTTCGAAATGCGCCCGCCTCTCGATCGATACAAACGTCGTCGCGTCTTTGGCGGGTAAAATTGCTACGAATTTTCGAGCGTTTTGGAAGTTTAAGGACCTCCTTGCGGTTTATGTTGGCTTGATAATAACGTCCTTTATTTGTTACCCAAGCGTACCTCAAAAAGTCGTCGACAAGATCGGTTGCACGGTAATTGCAACCCTATTGAAAACATCTCAACGACGTGTACCTTCTCCTGCGAATACTTTGTTTCATTAGGTAGCGAATTTTTTCTCACTCGAGGAACGATACCGGACACATTAATCCTTTTTATTCGCATCGTTCATCGTCCGATTGCGTAACGAACATGAATTGCATTCAGCCTTTCAGTTCTACCTTAGAAATACAATGGTACGCGGCGTAGCTACGAGTTACTCAACGTAGTCCTTTTAGCGTTTTTTCCTTCGTTACCACCACCACCGCCACCACCGCCGCCGCCACCGTTCATTATGTATTTTCAAAACAAAACCATAACTACCGCGCTAAGAACGTATAAATAATACTCGGCAACATCTAGCACCGACAAAACAACAATAACATTACGACAAAAAACACCAACGGTTAGGCCACCACCCCCAATTAAACCAGTCCGCCAGGAAAGCTATGCAAAATGCACTTTTATGCAATGCGACGACGTCTCGTAAACGCCGCACAAAAGTGGTAACTCTTTTGTCGACCTGCTCAAAGAAAAAGGGAGTCGTGTATGGTCGAAGTGAGTCGCGAATAATGAAAGTAATTTCTGACCAGTTCACAATGAGATTACACATTTTAACCGCCGCGCCGGTGTCGCGTCCTCTTCGATGGAAACGTCGCATTGTTTACGTAGATTGTTGTTTTTTTTTTAGTAATTATTTTTCATCGTTTTACTTACCCCCCGGTGGCTTGTATCGTTTGCGGGTGAAGTATTAACAAATGGAGGGATATTGTGAGGGGGCGAGGGTGCTTAGGTTTTCAACAGAATTACCGAAATAAAAAGCTAATGTCGCGATATTTATGAAAAACCATCGTGCTGCGTCGCTGGATCTATCAAAATGAGCTTCTCCTTGATTCCTCGAGAACTTGAAGAAACACGAAAAAAAATCTACTGCTAAAACTTTCTTCTCTCGATTCTCTGTAACTTTTGTCCGAGGTATTTTGCTCTCAGGTCAATCATTGGCACGTGATCTTCGCCAATAGAGTAATTTCAGTGGCTGAGATATGCCAAAAAAAAAGCGAACTGGCGAGCGTGCATCTTACATTGTAAAGGTCAATGAACTCCGGGTACATATTGCATACCAAATTACGGCAATTCTCCTCATTTCTGCTACATTTCTTCGACCAACGAGATGAAAAAGTTTTGTTCGAAGATCATGCTGAATCCGTTCCCAGCTGCTCGAGAGTTTTCAAAATCTCCGCTACATCTTGGCAATAGAAGATATCAAAGCACCCAATGGGACATGAGGAAGAGTAAAAATTCACGTCGAATGATTTGCATATGCAAACGCCCTGTAAAGTATATCCGAGCGCGGTTACCAAACGTTCTACAAGTTATCAAGCTTGTTGAACATGATTGTGGATCATTTACGATCGCAGAAGCTACTCGTAGTGCGCGCCGCATGAAAACAGCGCGCGCGTAATAACGAAAGGACGCGTTCTTCGCGTCAAACTCACGCCATTAATAAATTACCCGCAGTATATGCAAATGTTAGCGAACGAATACCGGCGGCAGAGTATTTCACACTGGCCGGCCACTGAATAAACATACGCTTGCGCTAATGAAAAGCTACGTTTTAATAATGAGCATACGATAAATGATGACTACGTTAAATGTGCTTAAACGTACCTTTAAATGAATAATGCTTCGATGTATAAATTAATAAGGCGCATTGCAACCGTGGAGGCATTTGCGGTTACGTTCACTTGGTACTTGGTACCTCTGCCTGTGCCTACAGTACTTACAGCTTATTACCGGAGTTAGCTGAGCAATGTGAGCATGTGAGAAATAGCCATTGTATTCTAATAGCCACATCTTCCAGTCAACGACGAAGAAATGTCAAATTAATTTTCGCAAATTATATCCTTATAATGTGCATTTCACGAGCAATGAAATTACCACCGATTGCGAGTTTTGGAAATTAAAATTTCGCACACGAAAGCATAAAAAATACTCGTCGGATTGCCAAATCTCTAGTTTCGCTCGGCTAATGCAAGAAAAACAAAAAATACTAAAAAAGAAGATACCGATTAACTGCACCCGCACTTATTATGTATACGTAAATGAATACAAAACTAGGGGGAACGATTTCTTTGTAAGGAATACAAACACCTTCGAATACCAGTCCAATCTAGGTACTTGTTACTCGACCATAGGCTAGTTAAATGCTCAATATAGCTGATTCTAGTTCAGTTGAAATTTCATATTCCAGTAAAATGTTCATCCATTGATAATCTCGTCAGCCGGGCTATCTACGAGTTGGTGCTTGTGCGCGTTTCCTCGATTATTTCATTTTTTTAAACTCGTGGATATTTTATATCAACCGTATTTTTGGTTTTAAATCGATTTATAATTTTATTCGATGAAGAATGCTGCGAAATATGATGGAAAAGCTTCCAACACTTGGTGTGAATATTTCAATATTTTCGTTTCCATATTTTCATATTATTATTTGGTAAGTTACGAGTACAGGACAAGTAATTCTCGATATTCGAGTATTGGTAATTTTTTCATTCAAAAATAATTCCGCAAATTGACCGTTCGAATTAAATATTTTTTTTAATATCCAAAAAAGAATAGAAATCTCTCATTAAATCAAAGTGGTAATAAAATTTGCAAGTTTTTTTTTTATTTCATAAATACGTATTTTGTTTGTTGCGACAATGCAGAACAGCAAAATGTTCCAACGAACAAAAAAACGAGCCGATGTTTTATTGTGTCCGTTGTTGAACGCGTTCAAGGTCGTATTTTTTTAAAAATCGTTCGTGTTGCGACAAAATGGAACAATAAAATGTTCCAACGAACAAAAAAAACGAGCCGATATTTTATTGTCTCCATCGTTGAACACGTTCAAGGTCGTGTTTTTTTGAGTGACTCATTTTGTTGTTCTGTTTTTTGTAGAAACACGATGTGATATTTCTTCTATTTTTTATTTTGTAGTTTGAACAAAAGAATCAATTTGATCGAAATTTGAAATGTGATTATTTTTCATTAAATTAAATTTCGGTTCATTTTGTGTAAGTTAAATGTCGAGAATTACAATATTAAAGGAAATGTAACGAAATTCTTTTTTTCGATTTGAAGGAAAAGAAACATTTAGCGATGGAAAATTATGTGAATGGTTGAAATTTAAAGCATGTTGAGTGCGATTTTTTTCAAAATTTTACATTTTGACGTAATAAATTACGATGCTGAGGGTAGATAGATTATCGGAAAATTATGACATAATTTGGAATCTTCTGTTTTCGAAAGTTGAAAAACATCATGTACTGATTTTAATTAATTAGGTGCAAAATTTTTTTCAATATTTTCATTCTGAGGAGGGACGAAAAGAGGCCTAATATTATATTAATTATTAATCGTAAAGATAAAGTTAAAATTTGAATTAAAAATCCATTTAATTCAATTAAATTAATTAATAAAATTAAAAATAAGGGAGTATTTTTAGGAGTTAAATTTATTAAATAAATTTTATAATTATTAAATAAATTAAATAGAAAGATATTTATAATAAAAAAAAATGATAAATTTAAAGTAAATTATTTGAGAAAATAGTTCAAAAATTAGAATATACAACCATAAAAACTTGAAAAAATTGAAAATAATTCGTTTATTATCTGAAGACCCGTTTTTCAAGTCCTAACCGATAATAATTGCTCTTTTTAAGGAATTTTTTCACGTACCTTTTTGAAGAAATATTCACTGTTGTGGTCTAAATTCACATGAATGCAAAACCCCATTGCAAACATGTTTCTTACTTTCTTGTAAAATTTCGTTTTTGATATTTAGCACGTTTCAAATTTTAACCATTTATGCATATTTTTTTCAAAAATTTTAATAAAATATAAACTTATTTGATTTTAATTTCCATTTTTCCCCATTTCCTTATAAATGCAGCTTTTATCTTTCAACCTTTCGGGAAAAGGAGAAAGAATAATATGTGGAAATTGTTTTCAAATCTGCGTAATTTAGAATGAAAATGGTTCCAGGATGTACCTTTTGAGTTCAAAATATTTTGGAAATCTTTGGAGATTTGTCGAAGAAGGAGACAAAAAGACGATGATTGGAAAACGCCGTCGGTCTTCGCACAAGGTCATCGGGGAAAGTTGCCAAAGGCGGGAAATTCTGTGAAAATTTTCTTTCCATAAACAAAGACCACCCAGTTTGCTTGGATTACAAGGTTCTTTAGTACATTTTGAAACCATTACCTAGACCTAGTCAGCATCTCAGCAACTCGACTTGATACGTATCGTCGATTTGATTTTATTATGTTTATACTTTTGTTAGATGGAATAAGACAGCAGTAAAAATCGTAATAGGAGGGAAAAATAATGCAAAAATGAGGAAAGTGCACCTCGAAGGTACATCTACGTATTAGTGGTAAAAATAGGTTGATGGCGGCGAGTTTTCACCTATCTACGATACGTACATCGTTATAGCCGGTACAATTAACCGGCGATAAAATTATTCTAGCGAAAAAAAGTACAACCAGAGCAAAAAAAAGGGTTTGATGTACTCTGGTAAATCGAAGCGACGCTTTTATCTAATTTGGAAATAGGATAGGTAAATTTTTTTACGATACGCGGCTAATTCTTTTTGTTTTTCTCGTTTCTTGCAGCGTGGAAAGTAATTAAAAATATATTCCGTTTTGCTACGTTAAATCGCGAGTATATGTAGGAATAATTAAGACGAATTTTTCGTAATTACAAATTAACAACGGGCGTGTATATGTGATTAACGCGCATCGGGCTTGGGATCGCATGGAATTAAACGAGTCTCGCTGGTACTGCTCAACATAACTAGCCATCCTAATTATTGTAACTCGCGACCCAAAAGCAATAAAACTCACACCCGCGCGATGCACGCGAAAAATCTCTCGCTAATTAAACGATATACTTTGCCGAGTTCAGCGGATTCGTGTTTGGTCGGGGGGAAAAAAATGCTAGGATTTTATCGAGGTGTTGAACTCCGATATAGGGCTAGCTCCTATGTGGTAGCTCGGCAAATACTTAGATGCATTTAGGCAACGGACCGGAGTAATTATTGGTCACCGGACTGGTCATGCGAATCAATGTTCTTCGCTGTAATAACTACCTTGAAAATCTAAAACAATCTTTGAACGTATAACTTGTATGTAACATGTTATAATCACTAAATCATGGTAATGCCTTAACGCTCAGGAATCTCGATCTTGTCAACATCCAGTTTATCGATGGTAACCAACACTTGGCTAATTATTGTCTCATATCTAATCAGCGTTCGTCTTCGGGCCAGCGTAGACGCGTTGACTTCCTGTCATAAATCGTATGCGTGTCCAAAAATACCTTAAGTTTGTAATTATGCCGCGTAAATTTATTTCTTATTTTATAATATTACTAGCTCCGCTGGTTGGAGGCTTGACCCCCAAACTCCCTCTTATTGCTTCGCAATGCTCGCTACCGCACACTTCTTTTTTTTTACATTTGTATTAACTCTCAATCGTAATTGATGTTACAAAAATCTTCTCGGCCTTTTCTAAATCACGAGCTTATGGCAGTTGAGGTAAATTACCGTTACTACGGTAAGGCGAATAACAACTAAATTGCTGCAAATGTCACTTTATGATACAATCTTGACAAGTTGCAATAATTACCGTAAGTGCGCAGTATTTGCGGTAATTTGTGGTAATTTACGGTAGTTTACCAGTAATTTAGCAGTACTTTATGGTAATTCACCAGTAATTTACCAGTACTGTATGGTAATTTACCAGTAATTTACGGTAATTTACCAGTAATTTACGGTAGTTTACCAGTAATTTAGCAGTACTTTATGGTAATTCACCAGTAATTTACCAGTAACTTAAGGTAATTTACCAGTACTTTATGGTAATTTACCAGTAATTCAACGTTTGTAATTTACCGGTAATTTACAATGATTTCACCATAATTTGCAGTAATTTACGGTCATTTTGTGTATTTTACCACCAATTTACGGTAATTTACTGTTGATGTACAGTTAGCAACCAATGATGATTTACCGTGAATTTGCGGTTTTTAGGTAACTTACCATCAACTTTCCACATTTGCGATAATTACCGGTAATTTACTATGTTCAAATTTGACGAAATTCGATTCGCTCGTTCTGGCGTGATGAGATCACAAAGAAAGCGGCCATCATTTTGTATCTAGACCTACTTATTTTGAGAAAATAACGGGGAAAAAAAATCAAATATCGAAATTACTACGTAGTTGCTTTACGATTTTCATAAATTCACGTTTCTACGTTCGATTATACCTCGTACGTCTATGTACATTTACATAGATTCAACTCGAACGATATTTCAACGATATGGATTTTTTAATCAATTGCATTCATATAAAAGGAAACATTCATCATACGCTTTTCATCCAAATCCCAAGAAAACATTCCTATCGATAATTTATCGACGTAAAAGTCAAGAAAACAAACCCAAGATTAATATTAACAAACAGCGGGAATTTCACGATAAAATACCAAACTATGCGAGATGCACTTCCTACAACGAATTAATTTCGAATACAAAAATAATTGCGCTGACATGAAACAAGACCACGTTGAAAATTCAACTACCTATGTTCGTACAGCTTCAGCTTGGTGAAAATTAATGGGTTATAAGCGGCGAATATCTGCGATTTTGTATCGTGTTTTACCACGCTAATAAACTTGTTTCGTTATTGATTATCATAAATCAAGTTTCCTGGTCAGTTAAAATTAAATCGCTATCTGGGTAATATGAGATTACAACGGTTTATAATAAACGTACACATATATCCGTTCTGTAACCATTTCTATACAAAATCGCGCATCGTATCGTTAATCTAGATTATTCCTATACCTTTACGTACCTCCACCTAACCATAGCTATATATCTTCGCGTAAATGTAATTTTTATGTAATTGCTACATAAATGAACGTATCTGTATAAATGATTCTAGTTTTTTTTATTTATTTTTTTTTTGCAACACTTCGATCCTACTAACGGATAAGTACCGAGAGTTTGAGTATCGTATTACGATTTAAAAAATTGAACAAAACACCGGATACTATAACAGTGATGATGGATAAAAGATATCTTCTATGAAAACGTGATTTCTTTTACCTATGTAATCAATCTGCTGAAATGCAGATAGGTATATTAAAATACGATCAGTGAAGTATACGATTCTGTGTTAGATTAGTCCTACATATTGTCAAAAAAAAAACCTTAATTAATAATTAAGCTTATATGAATAAAATAATTTTCTGATTAAATTCGAGTGCTCGATTCATCTCAGCTGAAGCTGGAATTTGACTGTTTGATTCAGCTAGGTACATATTTAAAATTTAATTAATTTATTACCTAAACTACACTAAAGATAAAGTTCATCGATAAGAAAGTACATATTTACGTACAATTCTAAATTCAATCGATCATTGTACTCGTGATAATTTCAGTTGACCACTTAATTCGACTGATGAAACCAGTGATCTATGTACCTACCTTGAAACTTCAGCAATCACCAACTCGTCGTTATTCTTCTCTCAAGAAACAAACTAAAGACTTAGCAGTTCTGTGGATTTGACTAATTTTATGTCTACTGGCCTGCTAAGTCCTAAGTTTCGTCCGATGAGAAATTATATCTGAAGAATGACGATCTTCATCATTACACGTGTTAAATAATAATAAAAATAAATCAAATTAATCCTATTATGTAATGTAGAACAATCTCAACAGCTGATTTTTTGTATATATGTACGTGAAAATTGCCATGTTTATGTTTACATTGCCGTATTTCGGTAGTTTGCGAAACAAATCTAAACCAGAAAGAATTGTTTATGGTTTTAACCGTATTTTGAAATACTAAACTTCGTAAACTATTTTATGTGCTAACGAATTGCCAAACTTTAAAATTAGTTTGCATGTAATACATAAACAATTAAACATTCGCGTGTATTGTGCATCGAAATCATGTGTATGTATCGTTTACATTGTAGAAAAAGAAAACACGAAAATGTGACTAGGTCGACGAGATTTTCTTGAATAATTCTTCATCAACGATCATTACGTGTTTAGTGATTAATTGATTATATCGTTCTCGTTTAAGTTGCACTTTGCGTCGTGGCGTAAAAATTCGTATGAATTGGTCGAGTGTTGAAGGTTCTAACTTTTGCGATATCAAAAGACGAGTGAAATTCCGATAATCTTGAAAAAGTTACGTACAGTATATATCGAAGATGCCATTAGAAGAAGCGGAAATCATTAGGTACATCAAGTTTGGGGTTTTCATGCGGCATTTGTCGTTAATATTCGCAATGCCCTTGGAAATCCCAAACGTGATGAAAAGCACCATCATCTCAGCTGTTTGTTGGAGTAAAGGTAAGATTTATAAATTTACGTAACTTATGAAGACTATTTAATAAGTAAATTAATGAAATTTCCTTAACCGTTGTATTCAGATTTTTTGTTACGGTTTGCGCATGCGCGTAACTTGACGTGTTTTGCACTTTTTAGCAATGAAGTATTATTCATCTGTATTAACTATCTAGAGCAGTTAGTATTTAATTTTCCAATTTCTTCTAGAAATAAATCGTGTATCATTTATGTATGTATTCTATAATAAATAGAAAATACACCTCAAAACGTTCATTTATTTGTAAAAATCACATCTTATCTTATAACAGTCGAGACATAAGAAAATCTTTCATAAAAATTGACTCAGTCCCACGATGACGGTTCTTCGAATGTTTTCCGTATTTTAGCATCTTTACCCTTTAAATGATCCAAAAGCAGGTTTGATTTAGCTAAAAAACCAAAGTAACTATGAGCTTTTTCAATTAAAATTCTTGGAAAAAAAATCGAAAACAATAATTACAAACGCTCGAAGAACAAGATGCCCTCGAATGTTGTTTCCTTTCTGGTGATTCTTGCGTATCGCAATTTTCAATTTCATTTCCGCGAGATGCTTTGGAAACTCTACAAAACGACCAATATCACGTTAAACGTCACATTCATCTATAATGAAATAATAAGACGATCAAGAGCCTGAGAATGAATGAAATGATTGCACTTGGTGAAATGACCTACTCTGAATTTGAACCATCTTTTTTTTTCTTTTTTCGTGGCGGATCATCTGTACCGGAGTTGCGTTTCTTATCAGTGATATCAATTTTGTCGTTGGTTTTAGATAAGTTCTGTACAGGTGAGATGATATTTTTCGACGAAACACAAGTTTTGGAACTCGAAAGTTTATTATTTTCGTAAGTTTCCCATGTAATAACCGAAAATGACCTGTGGATGTCGGGTTTTGTTAACCCGGATGTGGCTAGATCGGCTTTGCTCGCATCTAGTAGTGTCACCCAAGCGCTGGTTTGGTTGCAGTATGATACGTGAATGTCACCTACGAATGTAAGAATTAGTAAATTGTTTCGTTTGGATTTGATTTTTTTTTAATGCCGTGAAGTAAGCATTTACCGTAAGGACTGAATAATTGCACAATATCGGAGGTTTTCCATTCTTTTGGAAATGTGACATGATAAACATGATTCCTCTTTGGTACAGCTATTTTAATAAAAAATGTTATAATAACCGATTTCACACTTCATGAATTTTTTTTTCATAAACCATAAATGAAACTTACGTTCAGCTCCTTTTAAATTCACGTAAGAATAATCCATTATTCTCATTAAAAACAATCTGTTCTCATAAGGTTTTAATAATTCAGCATCAACGTTTACGAAATGTTGCTTCGCTTTTTTGCCTAAAAATGAAAAGTATTCTCATTGAAAAAATTGTCGTTTTTCGTTTCCGAACTGCTTATATTAAGTACTCACCTAAGTGTGCCGTAAGCGCGATGAACGCTAATCCGGTAATATATGCATCATATCCCGCCTCATGAGGTTTATTTTCATCTTCAGGATACCCACATTCCAAGCTTTCAGCCTCTATAAACGAAGATCTCCCCGGTTATGTTTAGAATTTCGATATCTTTTATATTGATAATGAATTAATGAATTATAACCTGAATCAGGGAAAGTAAAAGGTGGTTCATGTAACCGCTTGATCATATGATTCACCACACTGGACGGGATAAGATCTCTGAATGGAAACGCGCTGCACATGTACTTCGTGTCGATGATTCTGCAATACAATCAACAATTTAAAAAAAGTGGTAATCAAATTATGTATTTTTTTTGACGACTAATCACCTAGGAAATAATTGATGAACCATATCTTTGAATTCGACGTAACTCGCAGGTAAAGGCCAACAGAAGCGATTGATTATGTGACAAATATCCAACAACATATTGTGACCTATGATTAATTTTTTCTGGAATTGAAAAATTCGTTATTTACGAGTTGTGGAAAAAAAAGAATATATTTCACCAACTTTTTCCGAAATGTACTTGATGACTTTTGAAAATCCGATTGCATCCTTTAATTCATTTTTCTCCCTTTCGAAATTTTCTTTATCCTGTTCAGCTTTCGACTTGCCTTTTTGAGCTACCAGAAACACCTTATTATCGATCCGTTTCGTAGATAAACTGAAATTTTTCGTTGAAAATTTTTCATAAGCTGTCTGAAAATGAAACGCGAACTAACGTATTTAGAATATCTGAACATCTGCCTTGAAAAGTGAACTTACTTGGAATACGAGCTTTCTTAGGAAACCGTTGCATCTATCAATGCATAATTCCTTCTCTTCATTTTCTGGTAATAAAAAAGCTTCGATTTTTTTGCTATAAATGTAAAAAATGAATTATCCCTTCGTTCGACGTACGGAACCATCTTAATACAAAATAAATACCAAATATCTTCAACAACAGAAACCAACTCATTGGGTATTGGTACTTTGGTAAAGGAATCTTCGTCTGAAAAATTTTCATATTTATGACTCAATTCATTTTGTAAATTTTCCGCGTCGGTCCAAGTCAAATAAGGTATACCTTTAACAAATATGAGATACCGATCATTTAGCGAGTAATAAGATCGAGTTGCGCGTCAAACGTAAAATTTCACCTTCTTTGAATAATTTGTTGAAATCAAAATCAGCATTGGTAAGAAAACAGATAGATGAAGCTTGACATAGAAAATTCACACTGTTGTTTAAATTATTTACAGGTCGAGGAAATACGTAAAAATTGAAAGCTTTGTAAACATATCTGGAAAAGAAATACCATCAGAAAGTACGAAATGAGTTGTCTACAAAACAGGTACTGTCGTACTAACTTATTTTTACTAGGATCATATTTAAAAGCACAGATTCCCATTTGCACAAGAAGAAAATCCAAACTACCGGCACGTAATTTTGAATAGTACTCTGCTGGTGTATCATAAGCAGTCGGTTCGTCACCATTTCGTAGTCCGGTGAGTTCAGTATCAATTGAAATGAAATCTGCGGCGTCGATTGCGCTCTGTACTTCAGGTAACGTTGTCGCGAAATCTAAAATTAAATGCGAATACATGCAAACTTGAATTAGTAGCTTTCGTGATCAACATATCGACATAGTTCGCTCGTGAAATTCAATTAATAAAATGTTGAAAAATTAACAAAACTGCTCTTACTCTTCAACGTAATATCCATGTCAACGCAGAGTGTCCAATGCAAAAGAAAATTAAGGTAATACGTGAATTCTACATCGATAATGGATGTTTTTCAAATCAAATTATGGTTCTTCTTTATCAAATGGAAATAAAACAGATATATAAACTTTGAAACATAACTTCAAATAACTTGCAAATTAACATCGAAATAACGTATTTATTAACGTGACACCAACGAAAAACGAATAACTCAGTTTTAACGATTAGAAGCAAGTAGCGCGCTCTACCAACTTAAAACTACAAAAACGACAAAACTTAAGAACTTGGCCGATGACCCATAAACTTTTATCTGTGGTTTTTGTGAATTTCAACGAGCATTGCAAATTCGTGACGTTATTTTGAATTTTTCATTTTTTAAGTAGTTGAGCGAAAACATGAAGTAAATTTGATTTGTTATAAATGTAAAGAAGTTTTTAAATGTAAAACAGTCTTAAAGTTTTACAAAACGAGAAAAAATTAATAAAAAATTGAGTTTTATTTAAATTTTTTATAAGCGCGTCTTCGTTTGCAAACATTTCACAGTTGAAAATCACAACGGAATTCATCCCCACTTAAATTCTGAATTTTAGCGCGTAAAATTACCACATGATTTACTTTCAAGTTTGAGTGGAGAGTGGATTCCTTTTTCTTTTTTTTCATTTAAATTATTAATAAATTGCTTATAATTTAAAATGCCAGCGTTCGTATGAGTATGAAATCTTTACAAACAAGTTGAAGGTATTTATTTATTTATTTATTTACACGCGTATTGTAGAACTCGATCAACTTCTATGTCTCACTATTGTTTGCAATTCACTCAGGTTATTTCCAGTGACTCATTCCGTTTCATTCATGGCTACGAAAAGTTTACAACAGATACATGCCGATTGTATATCAGCCACGAAGCTCACAAAGCCAACGACTATACAAAATGGTTCGTATTCACGATTGAACAGTCATCATTCCTTTATTGTATCTGTATTTCTATGCCGATATTCTGATACATCCTCGTTGGTTGATTTTGTTGAACTGTGCACTTGTTACCAAAAGTTGATTAGTGTTATTTAATCGTTTTTATCTATGTTAGGAAACTTCTACAAATGGAAAGGACGTGTTACAAGTTCAATCACCGTCAAATTGAGGTTTCGTAGCTTATGTAATTTTGGTTTTGTGATTCGCGACGATACCGCATCAATTCCATGTATAATTGTTGATCCTATTGCTACATCTCCGAAATTACTCAAAATGTGTGATGAAACTGTTACCATTCGAGACCCTCAGTTTATGGTCGAACTGTAAGTAAATCTACGTATTTTTCATTTAATTACTAATTTATATTTCTGATCGTGATTATATATTTTATAGCGTTATGACCCAATCGAAACAATATGATTTGGTCCATTTGTTTATCGAACTCGATAACATATATTTACATGAAAATAACACAGACTCCACTATGTTTTCATCACAAATCTTTGAATCGTCGATTAACAGCGGCAGCGCGTGCTTCACGTTTGACATAGTGCTTCATAAGATATCTCCAGCTATTTTAACCAACAATTGCGAAGTTTTATGTTTAATTTTGGTCACAGTTATATACCAAGGTGAAGTAAATAGTTGAGGAAAATTTGAAGAATTAATTGATACTAATAAGATTTTTTTTAATATGTAGAACAAGATGATAAGCAAGATTTGGTATGGTTGATTCTGAAAAATCAACAAGTTACTTGGAAAGATTTTCTCATTCAAAGTAGAAAATATAAAATTTATTTAGCGAATGAAGCTGCTTTGAATGATTTCAAGTAAGATACTTTTTCCATCAAACAGAAATCGTGTTCAAATATTTGTAAATACAATGTTTCATCGCAGAAGATACAAATCTTTTCTCGCCATTGCCGACAAATACTTCAGTTTACCGTATCGTCAGATGTTACATCATAAAAATCTAATCAAAACTAACGCCGTCACCATTTTACCGGAAAATTCACAAATATCGTCGGACTTCAAATTATATCGTGAAATACCTGTTGAAAATTGGTTTAGGTAAGTTCAAAAATTTACTTCAAAATTCTCTTCGTAATTTACAGCGGTATCTTTAGTATTCTAGATGAAAGATTATATAATTTGAGATTCGCCTCCGTTTATGGTATAATCAAAGATATAAATTACACCGAATCGTGGAATATGATGAACTGCCCTTGGTGCGATCCACTTACCAATATTCCTTTAGATGGTCCATCCTACACGAAAGAAACGCATGCCCAAGAACATAGTCATCGATGGAGTACTCCGCTTACTGAACTAACTCACCATTACGATGATGAAATCTATTTACCTCAACTAGAATGCGAAACTTACCAAGAAAACGTTACCGGATTTGGTATTAGAGGTAAGGTGATAGATTCATTGTACAAAGGAATTCTCCGTTAAACCTTGTATTCTAAATTAATCATTTTTAAGGAGGAAAAATAAACGTGCAAATAATGGTGCAAGATGTTTCCACGCAAAATTTATCTTACGTATTTTTAAAACGCTGGAAAATGGAACAATATCCGGCCGGATTAATAAACGGACTTGCCGTATGTTTTACTGACGTCAACGTGAAACGTTCCAAAAAGAATAATTTATACTTCGTTAATACTCCTTTAACCAGGATAATTCATCTGAATGTTTTTGATTTATTAAAGTAAGTTTTCAGTTCGTACGGTTCGATAGCCCGTAGCTTAGAACTTTTTCGAGAAAGGGAAGCAGAAATTATCGAAAAATTGATCTCTTGGAATAATAAGGCAGCTGCTCTTCAAATATCGGTTCTCGTAATAATTTTTTTTGAAATATTATTTTCGTTTTTTAAAGTTCTGTTTAAAATGCGAAGAAAATTGTTTGTTGATATTATGATCAAGAGGAGGTAGAAGGGGAGTTTAAATTTCCGGGTGGATGTTGCTTGGAGAAAAAAATTGTAATATTTTGGAAAATTTCTTCTAGAACTGGAACTTGGCTAAAATAATTTCGGAATTTTCCAAGCTACGGCTTTTCCAGACAACCTTCATCACGCGTAATTTTTTCATTTAATCATTTTCTTACTTAGAGAAGATCGAGCATGTGAATGGGGACGATTCGGATTCCCGTATTTGAGTATCCCCAACGAAAAAATCTGGGGTATATTGGATCTAGATATTTTAGCTAAGGTGACCATCACGACCTTATGTAAATTATGCAAAGAGCCGTGTTCGCAGTATCGTTGCCCCAACGTGATCTGTACAAATAATCGAAGACTTTTCGACGAATCTCTCTACGAAGTTTTATCCACTGCTAGGTATGTATAGAAAAACCTCGCCTTTATTATCCTTCAAACTAATCGCATTTAATCTCAGATTATTCGTACGGGGTATTTACGGCTGCGAAGCGAGCTCTTTATATTTGAAGAACGAATGCGTCCAAACGTATCTCGACATACCAGACAAAATATGGCAAATGATGTGCAAATTATCGGCTCGATCGAAACTCGTGTATTCGTATGATTCGAACGAATTATCCAACGTACGTGATTAAACCCGCCAATATTTATTATCGAGTTTTTCTCGTTACATTTTCGTTTTATATTTGTACATGAGTACTTTTTGCGAACAGGGTGAAAATACTGATCGGATGATATTGTTACTTTATTTGTATTGCAAACATTTTCGTTTTCGGAATAGATTTCACGTGTGTTGTAAAAGATTTAAAGGTAACGTGCGTTGCGTTTTTTTATTTATTTTTATCTTCGATATTATTACCGCCTATTTTTTTTTTTTATAGGAGATACCGGCTACGATAGAAAATTTTTTTGCGTCGATATGATAAAAGTCAATCACCACAGAGCAGCGATTACTCGAGCTTTGAATCAACCAATTCAAATAGCAAGTCATACGAAATCCGAGACATCTAATTAGGTTGGTGAAATTTCCTTTTTATTTGCATACGTATCCTCGAGGGTACATGGGGAACCGCATGTTTGGACACACTTATGTTTTTCCCACCAATTCGACAATAACGCCTTCGATATATTGAATATAAATGAAAAAATATCGCGAAGCGGTTGAATTTACACAACGACCCGAGAAAAAAATCGAATAGATTTATTACCGTTTGCAACATATAGAAAATAAACAACAAAACAAACGAATCAATAGAACAAAGAGATAGTGAAACACAAACAATTGTCGCGAAATCGTACGTATGTTCGCGTTACTTAAACGATTAATTAAAATATAAATACCTATCAACTTGTTGATAGGTATGTAACGATATATTATAGGCACCTGTATCTGATATGATATAGGTAAAAGGAAGTTGGGGAGTTTGTGAGAGGAAAAATGTTTTTACTCGATTTTTGAGTTTTATGCGTCGTATTTGTTGACCGGTTTAACATCTTTACTTCGATAGTGCCGCAATCTGAATTAAATAGATTTGGGGAGGTTGGCTGATTTTGAGATTTCAAGTTGGACTTGTATAAAATAGAATTCGTTGATAAAATCAAAAATGACGCGTAAAAGGGCCTTCGTAACTTTCGTCTATTTGCAATTTAAACGAAGTTATAAGCAAGTAAAAGTACGTAGGTACAGGGTGTTTAATAAGTACTTTTCTCGGTTGTGAATATAACGCTTTTATCGCGGTGTACAGGTGTATCATTGTCTATTTTTTAAACAATAACGATTTTTTTTTTTTTTTTTTTTTTAGAAGGGGGTTATATGAGTTTTATAATACACACAGAAAATACAACCCAATCTAAAAAACCCCCGAGGAAACCAGGAATACGGGAGGCGTTTTCCCTCCTGTCGAGACATACCGACGCAACGGCGGAGTCACAGTAAAAGGGGAATGGGAGCTACATGTGATATTGCCGCAAAAATGCTGACGAGAGTTTTCAAGGTCGAGGTAGCTGATGATTCAGAGCATCGGAAAGTTTCTAACATTTTCCAAAATCTATTCCTCCTTTTATCCCTCGCTGTTTAAAGGGTCCGGATTTAGTTTTGCTTTTCTTCTAGTCTTTTGTGATGTTTATGGGCATAAGCGCTTATCGGAAAGTAAATGTCCAGATGACGCGTTATTGAATTTTTTTTTCAGTATTTCTTATTTATTATTATATTTTTGTTTAGTAAAACGTCCATATTGAAAAATAAAAATAACAAACAAGTATAAACGCGTGTTGCGAAAATTTCAACGAACCAAATTCCACGAAAATGAGGTAAAAGTATTTCGAGGTCATTTTCAAAACAAATCGAATCACAAACTCTCGGGGAAATCCTCAAAAATATACATAAACGTAGAAAAAAATGGACCAAAAAAATATCCGAAACAAAGAGGAGAAAAAAAATTCTCGGATAAACGATAAAAACATTGGAAAAACGGTAATACATTAATATTTCGAAAATAATTACACAAAGACGAGCGCGCCACATTCGAAGCACGATCTTCGGGGTCGAAATTTCGATATCGATTAAACTTGTTCTTCGTCCGAATGCACGATGAAGTTGGTCTTACGTCATAAACCGAAATTATCGGCGTCCATTGTCTGCACTTCAGCTTGGATTTCGGATTTCTTGCAACGTTTGTCGACGGTAGCGTATTTAGCGGCGGCCGCGACGGCGGGAGTTCTAACCCGTGGTATGGTACTTTGCATGCAGCCGGTAGCGCTTTGATGGCACTTGGCGTTAACTCGGGCCGAAGACGAGGACGACGAACTGGAAGGGCCGTCTAGGGTACTTCCTTGTAACGAGCTACATCCGCTCATCGTCGAATACCTTCGACCTAAATTAGAAGGATATTTAAGGCAGCGGTAATTTCGCGTATTCAACGTGGCGAAATTTCCTTTTTTCATTCGTAACGAGCAAGCGTCCGAGTGTTCTTTTAAATCGCACAATCTGGACGCGTCTTCGGCGTATTCGACGTTCAAAAACGTCGAACAGATATCCGGCGGCGTTTCGGAAGTCGCGAATGGCTCCTCTGGTCTTTGTTTGCATTCGCTTTTACACGGCTCGATTTTCTCCACGTAGTTTACGTCGCCCGACGAGAAATAGCTTGTGTCGGCCGTCGTCGAGGGTTTTTGCTCTTCCGTTGGTAATATGTTTTTGATTATTTGGGCGATGGTTTGGCATCGGCGGTGGTGCACCGTCATGCAAAGCAGAGCTGCCATTTCGACGAATATACATATGGCGCCCGCCACCAAGAAACACCAGCCGTATTTGTAGTCGTGACGGTTCTTCGAGTCTGATTCGGTCCACGAGTGACTCTCCGAAGAGAGCTCGTGCTCGGCGAACGAATCCGTCAGCAGGCATACGAACACGAATAAGCCGGCAGCCAGCGATAATCCTGAAACAAACAGAAAATTACGTCGTGAGTTTGACGCGATGCCGACAGCGATAAATGGAACCTCGAAGAATCAACCAGAATTCAAAATATATTCGAACTTGGTTATAAACAAGATCGATTTCTATTCGCTTTCCCAAATTTCAAAATTCCTTTTCCCGAATCTTTTACTTTGATTGTGAAGGTACACAGCGATGCTTCAACGAAAATTCCAAAAGAAGCAAATACCGAACTACCGAAGTCGACTTCGCCGGACTGATCGTAAAGAAAGCAGTGAAAACCTTATCAGAGAAGAGTAGCTGAAGCTATGAACGAGTTCAGTAGAAGAATTACAGAAATACGAATGCAAATGAACGTTTTTTATTAATTTTTTCCAGGCTCAATATATTTAGCGAATTAAGCTTTTCAAAAAAGATGATTACTTATTTTTTTCTACCTTGAGAACTGAACTTGCTGATGGAAAAAATCTCAAAAAAAGAGTAGACATTTTCCAGCCCTGAAACTTGAGACATTTCCGAGAGTAATTCAAACACGTGAATTTTTTTTCAAAAGTTGTTTGAATTGAAATGACCTCAAAATGTAATAACTTGTTTTTGCATAATTTGAAAACCGAAGGAGTTATATTGCCTACAAATTTTTTTTATTAACGCCTCCGACTGCGAAGACAGACAAGAATTCACTTATAAAATTCCGAATTTTTTTGTCGCCTCGTAATTATGCCCCTTCAATCTTACCGCTCTGCTCTCGTTCAACGGTAATGTAATTTAAATTGCCTACTTATACATTTGAAGGAGTTAGATCATCGCCAAATCACGCTGTATTTCCATTTGAAAAGAAAGTTGCTTCATCGAAGCACGCGTGTAATATTTTCGAAAATACTGAAATATTTTTTCTGTTTGCCATTTCGTCTCTTTTATTTCACGTTCGTATTTCAACTATGCCTCCTTCCTCCCGCCGCTCCGCTACCTCTAATCTCGTACGTATATCAAATATTCATCAAACCGCGGAAAAACTCCGGCAAATAACGTAAGAAAAATTATTAATGAAAAAAAAAATCTCACGAGACCGTAGTCCACATCTTTTGCAGTATACGAGTATATCGATTGTGTTACAAGTAGAATAAGTTGCCTATTTGGAGGTTTTAAAGACGCCTAAATACACCTGAATCAGCTAGTAATGGATATTTTTATTTTTACTCGTGTATTCATTTATTCTCTTTTTAATACGGTTTCTTTTCTTGTCTTTTTGAGGAAAAAGTTCTAAAGCTCGAAACAGTATTAGAGCTGCGAACCCCGAAAGCTTAACGATATCAAATACTTAAAATAATCTCCCGCGGATTTGCTATTTCTCTAGCCATTATTACATGAATGAAGAGCTCCCGTATAAATCAGATTAAATTCTTAGTTTGAACATCTTTATCTAAAGGTTTTTTTTTTCTTTTCTCTTTTTTTTCGTATTGTTGGTTTCTTTGTGAAGACCCACGAGGTGAACTACCCATTTTCTTCTTAGTGGTTAATTTTTTTTTCCTGTCTTTGGTTTTCATTTTCCTTTATAGGTACATTTCTGCCTGCGAGTATTTTTTTTTTTTCCTAAATGATTTTACGTACTTTGACATTGTACGCGTGACAATGGCTTTTACGGGCTTTATATCGAATTAGTAGCTAGTCTGGAATTAGTCGAGATCGAAGCCGAGTAAATGTGATTGTCAAATCGGCGAGATTATTTTTGCGAGGAGGCTTTAAGCGGAAGTACCTTTCGACCAAGTTTTACACGAAATCATGACGTTGTTTTATATGTATTCCCAAAAAATACGTCGTCGATCTACGTTTAATTATTTTTAAAAACTTGATTTTACTCTTTTTAACGAAGTAATTTGATTTAAATTAGTTTTTTTTTTGTATCGTTGACGGAGTGAAGGTTCCGCGGAGGGGGAGGGGTAGTTTAACTAAACAGCGTTTGCCAAAATTCCAAATATTCGGGTTCTTTTTTTAGATCGCCAATTTTTCAACGCCCCCTTTCCCCTCCTTCGGAAAGTTGTACAATTGGGAAGAGACCTCAAAACATAGAAATCCTTCGGGAATCTCGCGCCGCTGCCGCAATTTACATAGTCGATAATACACCCGTAGCGAAGTAATCCTTCATTTCTGAGCTGTTTCCTAAGTGAAAAAAAAAAATATGAAAATAGAGAAAGGAAAAATGAGTGGAAAAAATGAAAAATACGGAAGTATAGAACGACAGAGAAAAGCCGCGTCATTTGTCCTGCAGGGATAGTATAAAGTGTGGCGTAATATTTTAACGTCTTTTCGAATATTCGTTGCCATCTCTTAAGCGTTCTTTATCGTATTTTATCATCAGAACAATGAAAAATATTTGCATATACCTATGGTACATGTGCTCGTTAAATTGACTACCACTATTTACCTACTAAATGCGGGGTTTATTTTACGTAGATAATAGACGCCGGAAATGGATGAAATAAAAATGAAACATGGTTTAATAAAAAAAAACACACGATGTGCTGCCACGTTCACGTATCGTGCACTCGTTGTGGCTTTTGGCCATCAATTAATCTAACGATGAGAGTTTATTTTAGGTAATTTTTTCCTCTTTTCGGAATTGAAGCACGGAATTTGTAGCATTTACGGGTATATGTGTAGTGTGTGTACTCGTAACCTGCTGCATGGTGGTTGCTCTTTGGCCTGTGTTTTAGCTCGAAAAATGAATTTTTTCTTCTGTAAGTGCTCGCTGCGTAATCTCGAAACGAGTATCATTTTCCTACCTAGTATCTACTATCTACTACGTTCTTGGCCAATGTAATAAATTTTTTGTACGCGAAAAGCTCGCTAAATCAAATTTCTAAAGCACCTTTGCCCGAATGCATCGCCCAGCTGTACACTTGTAATGTGGTCAATGCAACGCTACACAGGCAAGCTTTCAAGTGCACCGTACGAAAAGGTCGGCTTAAAATCGATGAAACTTTTCATCGGTTGTATTACAAAGTTATCCGGGGGTTCTATGCGGGAAATATATTTCAGCGGTATATCTAGATTCGCTAGTTTGGGAAAATATTTTTAATATTCGTATTCCGGCGGAGTCCATTAGAATAATTGGAAACGTTTTTTTTTCCGTTCGGAAAATATTTCACGTAAAGTTGCAAACTATCGTAAGTTGAGTAAGAATATTGTAAGTTTATCGAGAAGCCAACGGATACGCGAACGAATTAACTTCGATGTGAGGAATTCGTCTCGTAAATCATAGCTCATTTAGAAACTTATTACGAGAAATATTTCCGCAATTGAAGTAACCAGCAGAGACGGCGTCGTGGAATTGTTTCGTTGCGCGGAGTACTTCGGGGCCGAGATTTATGATTGTTTTTATGCGAACGAAGCGCGTTGCAGCGATCGTGAGGTAATTTTTCCAGTTTCAGTTGTATACACTTGTACATATACAGTGTGTAAGTGGCGTTGGTGGTGCCCCTTCAGTACGAGAGCTATGCAACCGAAAGAGCCCTGGTGTTATATAGTCTGTGTTCGAGTGTAAGATATATGGTTGGTTGTTTTGTAAGGTGTGCAACTTCGTTCAAATTGTAGATGAATGAAAATTTCGGAGGACTTTTTTTGTGGATCGCTTTGTGATCTTAGACATGAGTTATTATTGTATTTTGCCTAAATCTGAAATTAAACGAGATAAGAATGTTTGAAAATTTAAATAACTTCATAAAGAAAGGCATCTTCGTGTTTTTTTCGTACTTTTCCATGCTTCAAATCATTTATTATAATTTTTTTTTCTCATTTTCTAATTGGCTGAAATTTTAACCTAACAGAGGAACAAGAGTTGGATTTTTGGAAAGGGCCTATTAATAAACCCCCAAAACCAAAATTTTACCTACTCAGGTTAATTTTTCGATTTTTAGCGAATTTTTGAAATTTATAAATTACAAAATTTCTATTAAAAGTAGAGAATTGAAAAAAAAATCGTGAAAAATAATTTTAAATCGTCTTTTTCAAGGGCTATAGGCAGATTACCATAAGCGATTTGCCTCAGGGTCCGGATTTTGATGATATTTGGGTGGTAGGTGGGTACAATCGAGAAACGCTCATGACCAAAATTTCAGCTCCCCGCTATCCCCCCCCCTCAAGTTTTCGAAAAATAATTTTTTTTCGAAAATCAGATATGAATTTTTTTCTCAAATTAAAGTTGACGGAATTAGTTGAAATTTTGGTGCATGGTAGACCCTTATAAGGGCTTTCCATGAAAAAATCAACAACCCCGCACTTCAATTTTTTCCCCTCCAAACGGCGTTTTTGACTCAATTTTTTTTTTTAA
>QBDW01006388.1:0-17059 GCA_003261595.1 Maconellicoccus hirsutus | reverse complement strand
AATTTTTTCCCCTCCAAACGGCGTTTTTGACTCAATTTTTTTTTTAAACATCTATCTCAACTGGCACAATTTTTTAAACTCATTTTTTCGATGTATTATCGACCCCTAAATATCATATATTTTTTTCAAAATTTTTTCTCCCCGAGGTCGTGGTCAAAAATCGCAAAAACCGTGCGCGAGCGTTGGCCGAAACTTCCCACTACGCGGTAGCGCCTCGTTCACCGTTGCGCACGGCACCGTGTTTGGCCTGTAGTAAAGTTACATGCCTAGCACCGTTACGCGCGTAACCGTAAACGAGGCGCTACCGCACAGTGAAAAGTACCGATTATCGCGCCCGCGCTGAAGCTCATTGTTAAATAATTTTTTTTACTAAATCTACTGATTTTTGGGTTATGGATCACATAATGCTTTTTGTTTGAAATAATTCTAAGATTAATTTGAGATTTTTTTGTCGTCGAAAAAGTAGATTTTTGCAAAATGCGAAGCAAGGCAAAAACAACGTACAAAAATTGACTTTTTCGGCAGCAAAAAAATCGCAAATTAATTTTGAAATTATTTCAAACAAAAAATATTATGTGATCCATAAGCCAAAAATCGATAGATTTTGTAAAAAAAAAATTTTAATGATAAGCTTGAGCGCGCGCGCCTTAATCGTTACTTCTCGCTGTGCAGTAGCGCCTCGTTTACGATTACGCGCGGTGCCGTGCGCAACGGTGAACGAGGCGCTACCGCCTAGTGGGAAGTTTCGGCCAACGCTCGCGCGCGGTTTTTGCGATTTTTGACCACGACCTCGGGGAGGAAAAATTTTGAAAAAAATATATGATATTTAGGGGTTGATAATACATCGAAAAAATGAGTTTAAAAAATTGTGCCAGTTGAGATAGATGGTTAAAAAAAAATTGAGTCAAAAACGCCCGTTTGGAGGGGAAAAATTGGAGTGGGGGATTGCTGATTTTTTCATGGAAGGCCCTTGTAAGGATCTATCATGTACCAAAATTTCTATTAATTTCGTCGACTTTAATTTAAGAAAAAAATTCATATCTGATTTTCGAAAAAAAATTATTTCTTGAAAACGAGGGGGAGAGGAGCGGGCAGCTGAAATTTTGGTCATGAACGTTTCTTGATAGTACCCACCTACCACCCAAATATCATCAAAATCCGGACCCTGAGGCAAATCGCTAATGGTAATCTGCCTATAGCCTTTCGCTGAAATTTTGATTAAATATTTCGAAAATCTATTATTATAATGATTTTTATATTTTTATGTTAATAAATTTTGGAAAAGTGACAATCTTTGGAAATTTTTTTCTCAAAAACAAGAAAGAACACCATTATTTTGCTTTTTTAAACGATTTTCCGATTATTTTCTTATTTTCGCTGGAAAATAGTCGACTCTTGAGTCAAGGTGCTATCGATAATCTGAAAAATCCCCACCTCCGGCCTCCATCGCCCCGACAAAATACGTTTCATCTTCGTAACGGAGCTGGAAAAATCACCCGAAAGTTTGCGAATTTCGCTTCTCGTCGGTTAGCAGGCATTTGAGCACAGAAAGGAGGATATTTGTAAACGGTGCCGTTTAAAACAGGTAATTCTCCTCTGATAGACATAACGTCTATTTAATTAAACGCTTTCGCCGAGCTTTGCTGTACTTGTAAACCGCAATCGTTACAAATTACAAGTCCGCAAACACCTTTCATTTGCCGTTAACGTAACCGCTGCGCCTTTTTAACGAACGTTTACAAGTTATCATATTGTACGTTTGGTATGCAAAATATCCGCGCCGATAGACGTATTTACGGCGAATCGAGGCGGCAACTTATTTAACGCGGCGAATCTCTTACGAGTACATTTCAGCGTTGCGAGATTACACGAAAAGACGCCGCGCCGACGACGCCTCGTCCTCGTGCTCAGATTATGCAGCGAAACGGGGCGCGAATTAGAAAGCGAAACGAATACGTACAACAGGTGCGATGGCACGTTGCTCTTTCCATATACATAATAACTCCGGCTCCGCGTTTACTCGTCCTTTGCTTTCGTTTAATGACAAACGCCAAGAAATAGCGGAGAAAGCGAAACGGAGAGGAAAAAGGTGCAACACGTACGCAGTAAATTTAAAAAGCTCGCGACGTCTACGTGAAAAATTACACGACGACGAATTAAAGAAGAAAAAAGATACCTATTACCGAAGGTAATTGTAATTCGGGCAACGTTTTTCGCCATTTTAATGCGATTAATTTAATAGACTCGGGTAATAATGGGGTTGCTTTGGAAAGCGAACGCCACCTCTGGCCCGGGTAACGCGCCAGATACGAGCGGCAGCGATCGGGCTACGCTCATCCGGACGTGTGTAGTTTTAAAGAGGACGCGTTAAAATAAATAAGGTACGCGGATATAGGCATATTCGCGTCGTATCGCTATTTATTCGGAGACATTAAGTTGAAATTTTCGGCAACTCGACAAGGGTGAAATTATTTGGTAGAAGCGTCGAGCTACACGCTCGTATATTTAGGCCGAGATAGGCTTACGCGATAAAAGCTACGCCGACGATAGCGAGTTTTAAGGAGAAGGGGGCGCGAAGGGTTAAATGGTAGCTCGGTAATAACTTTATCACCTCATCTTTTCCAGTTGTTAATGCATATACGCGGTACGCGAACTTCTCGCCTTCATACTTTCATTTACGGTTCCTTTGACACTCTTTAAAGCTTTCTTCATTTTCCGATTCTCTTGTTCCACCTCGCCGCCATCGCGATGCTCGTCTCAGCCTCGCTACACGTACACGCTGCAAGCCTGCTATACCTTGTAATGTAACTACTCGTATGTGCATGTTTTAACGCTTTCGCGTGCTCCTGTTTCTCCATCCTCTCCTACCACCATCTGACTTTTCGCCTTTTTTTTTCCCACCCCAAACCGTACATCTAAGGTTATCTCGTCGTCTACGCGTATGTATATTACGATGTTATCTCCGCCATCCTCCATTCTATGTATATTTCACCGGCGCGAATCCGTCGCCTGCCGCGTACTGACTGATTTCCATTTTTCATACGTTGAATATATACGTTTTAGCCGCACAAGTCATTCTTCACTGTTTTCCGCTTTCTTTTATTCACTCCCGCCTCGACCGCGTTAACCGCCCTGGCTTTGGAATACTTATTCGCTTTTCGCCTCGCGATGATTTACGTCGTATCGCGCGGAAAGCGGCGGCGAAAGATGGAATAATTCGCGGCGATGAAATATCGAAAAAAAATACACGCCGAATTCAGCGTAATCGTCGAATTTTCCCGCAGAAAGAGTAAGCAGTTGTTTCAATACGTGGGACGTCGAAAGCCATTATTGTTTTTCATATTTGTAATATTTACAACGAATAAAATCGATGACTTTCAATTTTCGATCGTTGAAATTCATCGTTTGATTATTAAAGTTGACATAATAATCGTGTTTTTAATACGAAATACCTGAAACATAATTTTCAGAAAAATAAATTCATCATCGAAACTGCTGATTGCAATTTTCGATTATCGAAATTCATCATTAATGATACGATGTTCGGAATATTAATAATTAATAATAATTATACAGGGTGTTCCAGGGTAGAAGTAAGACCTTCAACCAAGAAAATAGGCAACATGAACTGAGTCTATATATGCTTGTTTGCCTAACCTCCGGGCAGCAGGGGCAGCGGTGTACTTTTTCAAAAAGATTTGTTTTCAACTACGTTTGCTGATAATTATACCTGAATTACTAGAATAGATAAAAATATGGAGGTTCTTCTGGGAGAAAGGGAATTTTATCTAGATTATTCTAGTGTGGATGATTTTTGTGTTAGGTTAACATTCAAGGGTGTAAATGACAAATTAAAGAAAGAAAACGCGTTTCAAATTGCGAAATTTTCATCATTTTCATTGAATTATTCAAAAATTTCTTCTCATAACATATTATATGACTTCAATCGATGTTTGTAGGAGGAAGAAGTTTGCTCTTTCCAATGCTGCAAAGCTCATCTTTCTGTCTTGATTAGATCGGAAATTATAAAAATTAAAATTTCCAAAACTTTTCAAACGATGTAAATTTTTGCAATTTTTAATTTTTTGAATGACCATAACTTTTTAACTACATATGTGAGATAGAGAAGGGAGATTTGCAACATTGAACAGAACGGTCTTTTCCCTCCCCCTCCAGAAGCACTCATCTGAGTGACTAGTCACAAGTGAAGTTTTTCATCGATTCGTAATTTTTTTTAAATATCTCCTTATGCCCATCACTTTAACAAGTATTTTGGAGGGAGGGGGGAAGACCGGTCTGTTCAGTGTTGCAAACCTCTCTTCTCTATCTTGCATAGTTAAAAAGATTGTTAAAAGAGTACAACACTGCTCCTGCGGCTCGGAGGTTAGGCAAACATGCATACATTGACTCAGTTTATGTTGCCCATTTTCTGGTTTGAAGGTCTTACTTCTACCCTGAAACACCCTGTATAATTATAATTTACAAGAGAATCGATTTTTTCAATTGTTGAAATTAATTATTTCGAATTTCGATAATCAGATTTAATTCTTTTCATTTTCGATTATCAAAATTGAATATTTTACTCATCGGTGACACATCGGAAGTTCACTTCTCGATTTTTTAAATTTTGATTCTATTTTTGGCGAGAAAAACGACGACGAAGTTCGTTTCCCGGACCAGAGCTTATTTTTGAAGTTATAGAGCTTCAAAGTTCTAAGTGTTAAAAAATGCAAACTTGAGCAACAACATTGAGTTGTATGTCAGTCGAATGTATTTTTTCGCGAGAAATTCAATAGACTTGTCTTTTTTCACCTACGACCCTTCGTTCGAAAGTTATTGAGCTTCAAAGCTCAAAAGTTTCTGAAATTGTAAAGTTGCTTTATAATATCAAGCGATATGTCGTTTCTCCTTGATTTTTTGCAAGAAATTCGATGATATTTAATTTTTCGCGCAAACTGTACAATTTTAGAAAATTTTCAACTTTGAATTTGAATAACTTTTGGGTGGAAGGTCATAAGCGAAAAAAAAACAAGTCTATTGAATTTCTCATGAAAAAATACATTCAACTGACATACAACTCAATGCTGTTGCTTATGTTTGTATGTTTTTTTTTTTGAACGAAGAACATTGAAACTTTATGACTTTGAAAATAAGCTTTGGTCAGGGAAGTGAACTTGACCGTCGTTTTACTCGCAAAAAATCAAATACAAACGACATATCGCTTGATAATACGATAAAGCAAATTTGTAATTTCAGAAACTTTTTAGTTTTGAAGCTCAATAACTTTCGAACGAAAGGTCATAGGTTAAAAAGGACAAGTCTGTTGAATTTCTCGTGAAAAAATACACACAATTGTCATACAACTCGAAGCTGTTGCTCAAGTTTGTATTTTTTTTTTGATTTTGAACTTTGAACTTTGAAGCTCTGCGACTTTGAAATCGTAATCGATTTTTTTCATACAAATTGTTTTACTCAAGTTCTTTTGTACTTGATTAAGTAATAGAGCGACCTAAATTCAACGCTTACATAAAGTTTTATCGGCCATAAAATTTGAAGGAGCAAAGATGTTATGTCACGAAAATGGAAATTTCTTTAGTGCCCCGTAACTCATTCAATTCTTCAAATGGGTAAATTTTTATTAGCACTTCGTTTATAGATTCGTATAAGTAGTACTAGAAAAAGTAGTACGGATTTTTTATTTGGTTGCAAAGTTTGAGTACATACTTTGTAGTTACTTTTGTCATTTCAATGGACGCCAAGTGTACCCAAGTTATTATGCACATGGAGTCGTGCTTTCTGGAGTTCGAACGTATTAAGAGAAGCGGGTACTTTTATGTTTGACATGGTGTAGGGTCCAAAATGAAACTTTCAGCTTTTTTATACACAGCTTTTTTCATGGTAGTCTCAAATTTCCCAAAAATCCGGTAGTGGGTTTTCTTTCGCTCAAAAGTTTCAATGCAGCTTTGGCGTTTTGAAAGTTCATTTTTTGTATGTAATATCAAATGTCCTGAAAATTTTGCGGTCATTTTTAAGAAACCGTCGCGATGTTGCGCACGAGCATTTTTTTTTTTATTCGAAAAATATTCGGGATGTTTTTCTATTTATATCGCCGTTATAAATATTTGCACGCATAAACGAACACGACGGAATTCTACGCGAGTTTAAGCGCAGAGAAAAGCACGCGAGAATGTTTTAATAATAGTACAAAAAATACAGAAGCCGAAATACACGTGGATGGGTGAATTGACAAAAGGTAGACTACGCGAAGACGGCGGAGCATCGAAATATGTACATTATCGATACGACGCTGAGTGTGGAAGATGGAACTGCGTGCGAAGATGGAAAACGTAGGTCGAGGGCATCGGAGAATCGACGCGGATCTTGGCGAACAACAGAAACACGAGAAAACTTTCAAAAAAACAAAGTGTAAATGAGAGCGTTTTCGGGCCTACGAAGGTAAACGCGATAGCGATATAAAAACGCCATCGAGATGGCGCGAATAAAAAGTGCGCTAAAAAAAAGCTTTTATTGGCTTTTGCGATTTCGCGAAGAAGCTTCATCTATATAGCGAATGGGTTGGTTGGTCGTAACGCCGGACCACGGGACCGCGTGAGCGAGGCGGAAAGTAGAGGAGGAAAATATCATAATCGAGGAATGAAAATCTGACGTCACCGAGCGACCATTCGGTTTAGAAAAAAAAAATACCTGTAAACGCGAAAAGGTTATAAGCAACGTTAAAAGGAGGCGCAGCCTTTGCGTCTTTTTCACTTCGGTTTTTTTCTTCTTTTACACTTTCGAAAGCAAGAAAAAACCTTATAACGAGTTAGCGTGTAAAATTCGCTCTCGATACTTTAGTATTACTTTCTAATACTCTGGGGAGCGATCAAGTTCGATACTTTTCATAAAACAACGTAAACCTTACACAAGTTGTTATAATTTTACGATACACGTACGCCTCTTGCTCGTGTATTCGTTCTGCTCGCAGCTTCGCCACTCGCCGCCGCATCCAATGCTCGCGAAGCGATTCGCGTTAACCATACACACGCAGTGCGGCTGGGCCAAACTACACCGCGTTTTGTAGTTTACCTATTTGGCAAATTATTACAATACTATACATAAAAGCTGGGCCCACTCGCGGCCCATTCATTATATCACGTGCCCTACGTGCGCCGGCATTCCAATATGGAGTTACGCTTAATTAACTAATACTTGTACCTGTGCTTTATCGTAGCCATGTGTGAGCCACTGAGTTGTGTGCGTGTATTGATGCGTAAATTCGTACACAAACGCCACTTACCCGATAATGTATACACGGCGCTGGCCAACAATGTTTTATTATCTTTGTAAAAATGACCAGCCACAGAGCAAACGAATCCGATCAGGATTAGCACGAAACCCGAGCCGACGAATATGGCGCACCATCTGCAAAAAGAAAAAAAAAATCAATTCGGCGATGTTTTTACGTTTGAAATTGCAAACGAAAACAGAAATGGCGGATGTGCGACAAGACCGAAGAAACATCGAAATTGGAATCCGAGATGGCGAATTATCTGCCATGTAATTCATTGGCCTCGGCTGTGTATCATTAATCAACGACATAAGGACGAATTTGTTTTCATGTTGAGACGCCGACGGTCGCGGAATTAGGGTTTTTTCCTCCTTCGCTAAACGTCTTTTAAGAAAGCGCGTGTCATATGTGATCATTTGTTACGGTTACGTGGCCCTTGATATAATTTGTAATTAAGACGTACAACGCGTGCGGCGAAATACCGCGCGTGCTTGAAACCGTGTACGCGAGGTGCATCGTGCTAGTGTTGCATGAAGAAATGAAAAATGCCATTGAACGAAGCTCCCTTCGGTGCTTTTCGGTGACGTTGAATTTCGAACCACGATCCAGTTGGATTTGATACTCCTGGATCGCACAAAGTACATTTGTACTGGTGTATGTAGATGCGACGATTGTCGGATTATATACGGTGTAAATATGCTAATGAAATTATGTCTTCTATTAATAGTCTATAAATATTCCAAAAGGCAAGTTTATGGTAATGTTTAGAAAACTTATTTTCTAATACGGTAAGATTACGTGATAATTTTGTCTTTGAATTAAACGAAGACGCAGTGGTTCCGGTTACAGCTAGGGTTAGATTTCTCGCGTACTTTGCATTTGGCCTAGTCTTTCCAAAGTAATGTAATTCTTTTATAGAAATTTCAACAGCAGTCATATCAACAGGAAAATTTGCCAATTTTCATCAATGAAAATTAATCAGATTCGAGTTGTTAAAACGAGACTATGGGTATAGTGGATTGCATAACCAATTGTTGCAGGAAAAACACTAAAATTCCTGTTCCCGCCCAAGAAAAGTAAAATCGACAAGTGTACGTTTTAGGATATCATATCAAAAAATTGTCCCATTCAATCAACAACTGAAGTTGTGGGGTCTTAGAAACCTCAAAATGAGGTCCTGTAACTTCAATTTTTTTATAAAACCATGCAATTTACTGATATAATAGCCGTTTTCTTTGTGACACTATCACGCCAGAACGAGTAAATCGAATTTCGTCAAACTTTGAACATAGTAAATTATCAGTAATTATCGTAAATACAAAAAGTTATTGGTAAATTATCGAAAAACCACAAAATTATGGTAAATTATTATTGGTTTCTGACTGTAAATCAACAGTAAATTATCGTAAATTGGTGGTAAAATAGATAAAATGACCGGTAAATTGCATAAATTAATTTACTGGTAAATTACTGGTAAGTTACCGTAAATTACCATAAATTGCTGGTAAATTACTGATAAATTACCGTATATTACTTATAAATTACCGTAAATTACCGATAAATTACCGTAAATTACTGATAAATTACCGTAAATTACCATAAGTTACTAGTAAATTACCTAAGTTACTAGTAATTACCGCAAATACTGCGAACTTGCGGTAATTATTCCAACTTGTCAGGATTCTGTCATAAAATGACATTTGCAACAATTTTGCTGTCATTCGCCTTTTCGTAATATCGGTAATTTACCTCAATTGCCATAAGCTTGTGATTTAGATCTCAGCAAAAAGGGCCGTGAAGATTTTTGTAACATTAATTACGATTGAGTGTTATTATAAATAGGAAAAAAAAGGCATGTGAGGGGGGTTTGGGGGCGAAGCCTCCGACCAGCGAAGTTACTAATTCAATAGAACTGATGAAAATCTCACAATTTGAAACGAGTTTTCTTCTCTAATTTCTCATTTACAACCTCGAATATTGATCTAGCACAAAAATCATCCACGCCAGAATAATCTAGATGAAATTCTCTTTCTCCTAGAAGAAACCGCATATTCCTATCTACATTAGTAATCGAGGTATAATTATTCAAAATCGGTAAACAAGTGTACCACTGTTCCTGCGGCTCGGAGGTTAGGCAAACATACATACATAGACTCAGTTTATATTGCCTATTTTCTTGGTTGAAGGCCTTACTTTTACCCTGAAATACCCTGTATAACGTGAAGTAAAGTACAACAGAATTCGTAATATTAAGGAACCTAGGAAATTTTTACAAATTCTGAAATCTACAATTTTAAAATTCTAAAATTTGAGTAAAATACTCTGGAGAAGTTGAAGGAAAAAGCAAGGGTATTTCAAATTTACGTACCAAAACGGCATTTCTCGAAATCAAATTTTACCTACAACTGAATTGAAAAAAGTATTCAAAAGTCTGAAACTTTTCAAATTCAATTTAAAGATTTTCTGCGATTGATAAAAGCGTCGCGAAGATCTTAAATTTTGCGAAATTTTCGAGGGTAACTTTTCGTTGGGCGAGATAAAATCTACCAAAACAAGCGATGAATTGTTGCCTATCTCGCGTATCGAAGGCAACGTACAATTTAGAAAGCCTATTAATTACATAACGTTTAATTAACATCTAATGTAATGCTGCCCCTTATAGTTGAACTACGCGCAACCCTCGTAGCTTACGTGTTGTTTCGCGTCGTATTTAAATACAATGAAATTAACTTTCATCGGTACACGGTGTGTATTGCGATTGAGATGGTAACGAAGCGAAATAAATTAAATTTTTGGAAACCATAACGATAAGTAATGCGTTCGGAGGGTGAAGGCGGAACTAGTAATATCCTTGTGCCGAAGGCTGGGGCGAATATGGCCGATTGCGGCGTGACGCTGGGATAGTGCAGATTGTAGAATGGTAAAGCATCGAGTGCGCGGAGAAGCAGGTTATGATTGTTTTTCGCCTTTTATCAAACCGCAAAGGCTATATTATTAAAATACGACCGCTAATATCGTTATTAAAGCCAGCGAAAGTGTAAAGAATAAGAGAATTTCGGCCAACTAGAACACCAAAGAGTGGACGGAACAATACACGTACGCGTCGTTAATTCAACTCATTCCACGTATAGCGTCGCGTTCTACCGCCTTCGCGAAGTGATAACGCCATAAAAAGTATCTTCGTTCTATTCAGCAACGTATATAGCGGAATGAAATCACGATAATGATGATAAAAGAAAAAAAAAAATACGGGAAGAACCGCGAATAATGGCGAAGAAAGAGCAGATGCGAAAGAGGAAAAAAAAAGACGTTAAAAATATTAGGTACAAATTGGTTACATTATGAATAGTAAAATGGATTTTAGGGCGTTCACTTTGATAGATATTTTCGCGAGAAAAAGAGCGAAGAGAAAAAAAAAACCCTACAAGAGCATCGTCTCGTAAGAAAGTGGTATTTTTCGGAGTAACTCGAGTATATGCGTGTTTAGATAAGTTAAAGAACAAGGCGAACGGCAACGTTTAAATATCTATTACTTTTTGGCGGCGGCGTAGCGAAGGTGGCACGTCGAAGGGGGCGGAATTACGTGAGAGAGTCGTTTTGCGTTCGCCGAGATCACGCTGTTGTATTTTCTTCGGTAGAAAATTCTCACGAGTCAGAAAATTAGAAAATCGTGCCAAAGGGGTTGTACTCGTATGAAGTCCACAGAGGGTCATACTATATATCATCAAACTAAAGGTAATAGCGAACTTTCGCTTCTAGCTTTTCTCTCTTCGTCGTCTCGTTTTCTTCGCTCTCGCGTATACGTCGTGTTGCTAGTATCTTAACTGTTTTTACATTACATGGTATACCACCCGCGTACAACACGTTTCGCCCATTTCGTTATTTCTTTGAAATTTTCACCTTTTATTTTACGCGTTTATGAACGCGACGGCGAGAAGTGATGCCAAGCGGGCTTTCTAACTCTTCCGCGTATCTGCGTCGCATTTCACATCACCTCGAGCGTGTTCGATTAACGCGAATATGTAAGCGTAGGCGTCACGCCGATATTTATACGAGGTGATTCGTAATCCGTATAGGTCCTGAATAGACACCCATAGGCAACTAATATTACATCACATTTGTATTATACGAGATTGAAGGCGAACCAGAGAAACCGTAGTTACTCGTATATTAGGGAGCTACGTTTATTACTTGCGTCGCCATGCCAGTTCTATCTAGGTTTTCACTCGACACGTGCTGCAACCGGAGCTATACGTATAATCGTGCATTAATGTGTGTAAAGTTGCCAACTTCGTGATTGAAGGAGCCAGGTGATATGGAAAGGATTACGGAAAGTTAGTATCCGAATAATGAACGCATTATCTAACCGTCTGCATAGTTGGCCTGTTGAATCGCTTTATGCACCTTCGAATCATCGAGTAGGCAATACTGTTTTCCATAAGTCGTAGAGGTTGCATATCAATGCTACAAAAGGAATTAAATGCTAACCTAATCACTCTGTATACTATGGGAATTACGTACGTGAATGACAAACGTTGACGAAAAGGCCCTCGTAACGTTTACTCTAAGCCCCCGACAGAATTTATTCTCGATATAATAAACATATAATTATAAAAGATGAACCGCGTCTTTCGCCGTTCTCCTTGGAGAACTCCGTAACGACGTTTCCACTTAATAGATCCGCGACTGCTGGCGGCGCAAGGTGAGCGTAGTAGCGCGATACGTGGCTGGAAACTGCACAAAGCAGTGCGTACTACGTAGTGCCGCGCTGCCGTCACGTATTCCACGAATGTAATAAATTAAACCGAGATGTACCATCTTAGCATTAGTTATACTCGCGTAGGTACTACATGCAGGTACTAGAGTACGAGATTTTACTCGCTTAATTAACATTCCGTTGGCTTTTGCGTATTTCGTTCGCTCGAATGTCTACCAAGAATTTAAGCCGGGTGCACTATGTACTGGAACTAATGCGTATGTTATACGATACTGGAGCCCGAACGAGGGTAGTTCGAGATCGTGTAACGGGATAGCATATCGGTGTGCCTTATGTATGGGTCATTTCGTTGAGAATGTGAAATGGGCGAGGTAAGGTGTCCTTTGATAAGAGGGGATGCATGCGAGAGTCTTGTTTATTAGTCGTTTTCGCAGGTACGAGATAATAATAATTTGTAGATTTGGCTGGGAAAAATTGAAGCGGATTTTCAAAATTGCATTAAAAAATTCCCAATTGAAAAATAGATCGGAATTTTTTTCTCAAAAATTGGTGAGAGGGGAAGGGTTGAAATTTTGGTATGTGGCAGGCCTTTATGTATGGTCTATATACAAAAATCGACAACCCCCACTATCATTTTACCCCCGCCAAAGTACGTTTCTTAACTTGTTTTTTTTTATTATTTAACTATGGCCCCGTGGAGTGAATGTTTTGAAACTTCTGTGGTAAGTGCTCTATTCACCCCCAAATAATGCAAATATTTTTTCAAATTTTCGCTCAGCAGGATTGCTTTATGAAATTACGCGCAAATGAGTTCGACAATTTATTTGATACTGAGAAAATACATACGCGAATAACGAGAACACATCGAAGGTTTTAAAAACATGACGTAAACATAACATATACGTGATATACTATACTAAACGGTAAACTCGTTACAAATAGAACGCTCGAACAGCCGGTTTCTTATCTCGGGCGATAAGGAACCTGCTGGGGTTGGCGAATATTAACCGTTACAATTCTCCCCCGCGAAGACCAGGGGTCTTGGATTCTGGATTTAGTGGCAATTTTACGAGTTGCTGAATGGAACGCTGGAACTCGGAGCCCTTGACTCTTGCAATGGCGATTCTGACGCGTCCAGCAGATACGTGAATTGTAGTGTTATGAGTCTTACCACACGAACGGCATTTCGAGGATCGGCATAAATCAGATCTATGCCCGCGACGAAAGCAATTTCTGCATAAATTGCTTCGTGTAACGAACGAGTTGCGATCAGGAATGCTTTTCGCTGAAAACGACGGGCATGCTGACAGAAAATGATTTTTCTGGCGCAAATAGCATTTTCGCTGATCTGGTGCTGTTGATTCTTTTTGGCGTTCGCTTATCGCCGACGAGGTTTACGTTTCGAAAGCAAAACATCGTTCACCTAGGAACGTGACGAGTGAATTGAACGGGGGGTACATCGAATAATCTTTATTCGAAGTCTCCCATTCCGATCTGGGTCGATCGGGTAATTTTCAAGCAACGAGAAAGGTAAACATAGGAGACATTTTCGTAGTATCTATATTACACACCTTTAAACCACGAACAATTGCGCTAACCTTGTCGAGTGCTTCGCGAATTGTCGCTTACGTGATGACGGGTAGATCAACGAGTTCGGTAAAATGATTAGCGATGATCATGCGCTTATTAAAGAACCTTTCCTCAACATGTTTATAGGCTTCGGGATATACAACGTTGTCTATCTTGACGCTATTTACACGAAATCCACAAAAAGTCCTAGCGGGTTAGAAATTTTTGTTACGCGAATTTAGTCGACGAGAAGAGAGGTGATATCGAATCAGATCTCTTTCCACACGCGAAGATGAAAGCACAACCACGCACAAATATACGCACTTCATTGCCGGAACTTCGCCAAGAATCCGGCCCGAAGGACCATTGTTTTATGAAATTACGCGCAAATGAGTTCGACAATTTATTTGATACTGAGAAAATACGTACGCGAATAACGAGACAAATAAAACGCTCGAACAGCCGGTTCCTTATCTCGGGCGATAAGGAAAACCGTTTCAGGGATCATTGTGAAAAGTTATGAATTCAAGTGCGTGCACGGTCATCTGCATTTTCCACGGTGCAGTAGCGTTTCGTTCGTAACAACGCGCGACTTTAGGCATGTTATTGCATGAAACGACGGGGTATGCGTTTCACGTTGTAACGTACCAAATGCGACGCGCCGCGCGTTGTTACAAACGAAGCGCTACTGCACCGTGGAAAATGCTGGTGACCGCGCGCGCGCTTTAATTCATTACTTAAACAATTTTTTCCTCGAAATCTACCGATTTTACGGGTCTTTGGCTGTATAATATTTTTTATTATAAATAACTTGAAGATAATTTTGCCATTTTTTTCGAGTTGAAAAATCGATTTTTATACGTTTTTTCAGTTTTTCACCTTGATCTCATTGAGTGAAAGTTTTGAAAAAATATTTATATTACTTAGGGGTGAATAGGGCACCTACCGCCGAAGTTTCAAAATTTTCACTCCGCGGAGTCGTAATTAAATGAGAAAAACAAGTCAAGAAACGTGTTTTGGCGGGGGTAAAATGATGGTGGGGTTGTCGATTTTTGTGTATAGACCATACATGAAGACTTACCACGTACCAAAATTTTAATCTCCCCCCTCTTACCGTTTTTGAAAAAAAAAATTACGTATTTTAACAACGTGTTGAAAATATTGATGGGAAGGAAAAACTTCATACGCGTTGTTCCGAAAAAATTGATAGTTCTCGTGTTAGAAAATATTGAAAAATCACGATCATAATATGTCCGACGAGTTTATACCGGCCACCGCGTACTAGCGGAAGATTTACACTTACGCGTTCATACGTAGTAAGGAAAGTAGTTGTGGCGCGTGAGCGTCTGTCTTCCGCTAGTACACGGTGGCCGGTGTTAGCTTGACGGACGTGTGTTCGCGATTTTTCAAAAATTTTTTTATGCGAAAATTATCCATTTTTTCGATACACCGCGTACAAAGTTTTTTGTTCTTATCAATCTTTTGTCTTTTTTTGACGAGGTGGGGGGGGCGATGTGGAGCCTTGTTGAAAATTTTGAAACTCATTTTGAGGGGGCTAAAATGATCGAAAAAATCAGGGGAAAAATATGTTATTCAAGTGAACAACTCCCACCTTTGACCGTAATTTCAAATCATTGTGTGGAAAATTCGCTAAAATAGACATTTTGTACGCGAAAGCCTCTTGGTGGGGCTCGCATCTGCCCCTGGGGCAATCGGAATTTGGAAATGGTTTCTAAAATTTGTTCTCTTACATTTTATTGATTTTTGCGGTTAAACCAAAAATCCGCGTCAAGGGCCGATTCACCATGGTTAAGAGGCCAAACCTTTTCTGTAATTTTTCCATAGCTGTGCTACCCCTTACACTTCTTTCCGAAACATTATTACGTATCTATTGATTCTTCTGAATTGCGACTTTTTAGTAGTTGGTTTCTTTGTATACGGCGTATCTTCTCGTTAAAAGCTCGTTTCACTTCATAATAAGGGTATTTTAAATCCTAATTGTATTTACAACCACGTAAACGGCGAGTAGATCGGTTCGAATGTTGCGGGGCAACGTATTATATAACTTTTCTCGCAGATACCAAAATGAGTAAATTCTTTAAAAGGGCGAAAACGATAAATAGCGTTTTTTTTTCGTTATTTTCAATACTTTTTAGTTTGTACGGGGCACAAACGAAGATAAATTGTTCGTTATAATCAAATTCATTCTTGTTAATGCACTGCTACGCGTATATAACGAAATACATACGAGTAGACGGCGGAGCAAAGAAGCAAAGAGGCAAAGTACCTACTAAACGAAAACAAAGAAACGTGAACTAAACAAAAAAACACCCTTACTCTTTTCCCTCTTTTTTTCTCCTCCCAAAAGAACGTCGTAGAAAAAGAGGAAAGAACGAGTGAGCGGGTGAAAAAAAAAGAAAAAACATCCCCCCTCCCCCTCTAATACCCTCGTCAGCGTCGCTTCGAAAGTACAAAACAAACGAGCGAAGAGATTGTACGTTGAAATTAATTCCGATAGAATCGACTTATATAGAGTCCTATTGTACGTATAAGATTACACGAGTAAGACGAGGGTGCAAGGGGCTAACGATATCCGATATTGCTTTGTCGTTTTATTTTCGCGAATAACTCGGCGGAACGAAGGGAATTAGTTTTATTGTACGAGCCATAGTGAAAGTGTAGCTTACTCGGTGGCGCTAGATGACGCAAGCGGGCGGGAGGTGTATTTAAATGCGACCAATTTGCACCATTATCGAAATTCTTTCCGCTCTTTTTCTTACTACCTTTTTTTTTCGCCTCGTATCGCGTCGAAGAATTAACTGTAATGGTATCTCGATCGTACGTGCTGTATGAACGAAAAACTCCTGGCGAGGATAGATGGTACTCACCTTATTCTGCTTATGACGCTTATTGTCGATTCTATTTCTGTTCGGAGGATTATCGGTTGAACGGCCAGTTGACTCCAGTTCGTGTAACTGATCATGGTACAGCCCAGAAGGTATCGCTGAAACAATAAGATTTATGTTATACGACGCGACGTTATAATTTTACCGGTCTCTCAAACGTGGAATAATACATAAGGCGACGTTTCTGATTGGATTTCCCGTACTCACTTGAGTCGATTTTCCATCCCCTTCGAGTCCCCCGCTAACACACGAGTCGAGGTAATACTAAAAGGTTATAGGTGCCATCTTTTTCAATATATGGTACATTTACCAAATCCAATGGATATAATAGGCTTTGAAATTTTCCTTTTTCACAAACGCGGAAATTTAGCTCGTTGATGGAATTCTTTTTTAGGCGGATTTTCCCGAGGAAATTAAGAAACCTGATGGGAACGTCGTTTAAATCCACTTCCACATTTATGCGTCGAATGAGATCGAAATTTGAGAAATTTAATTTTAAACGAGAAGCGTAGCGAGGGAAAAGCAAAGATGGCGTGTGGGTTATTTTGATACGATTTATTGACGTCATTAATTGAACTT